>WEKX01000380.1:294325-307800 GCA_013390025.1 Pitta sordida
GTCATCACTACTTACTATGTTCCCTTTTGCATCCAATAAGGATCCTCCTGATCCCCAAAATCCAGAACCCCACACCTGTTCTGTAGGGTAACTCATAGGGTGGCATCTGAAAGGGTGGTGGTGGACAAGAGAGGAATGTCTTATCCCCATGGGAGGAGACCTGTTCCCACTCCCCCTCATCCTCGAGGTTTCTTTCTCCTACCCCGTGTTGAGGAATGTGAAGTGCATGTGGATCCTCTGACTCCCAAGAGTCTCTAAAGGTTGGGAGTGCACTGTCCCCCAGTTCTACTTCCCTTGCATTACCTCGATTGTTTCTCAGTCTTTCCACCTCTTCCTTTAGCTCTGTTATCATGGAGAGCAGGTCATTTACCAGCTCACACTGGACACAGGTGTTTTGCAGGCTGTCCTCCTAGTCAACAATCAGGCTCAGGCATTCCCTGCAGCCAGGAGTCTGAACAGCCACATCCACTGAGGGCGATCAGGAAGTCGTCGGAGTGCACCACTCGGGAGTGCAGCTGCGGCAAGCCATGTTGCCATCGCTGGTGGCTGGGATCACCGCCAAGCTGTGTGTGCCGAGAGGGGCCGTCTGGACTCATGGGGCTTTTGGCCCAGGGGTGACCTCCCACCTGTGGGTACTTAAATCATTAACTCTCCTGGGAGCACAGCGATCAGAGGCGCAGTGAACGGGGGCAAGGCAAACAGGGATGTTAACTGCGAGGGGCTTGGGCAACTGCGGGGGCCTTGGGCAACTGCGGGCGGCTCGTAAATAAGCAACTAAGAAGCAGTTACTGCAGCAGTTTGCGAGGGCAGGGCAAGCAGGCAGGGTAGCAGATGTGCTCTTGGCAGGTGCTGTCTCTCCTTCCTCCCCCTATCAGTCATGGCCAGAACCAGATGGAGGGAGGCTCAGACCCAAACTACTCCAATGTCAGTGGATGTGGCTGTTCAGACTCCTGGCTGCAGGGAACGCTCGAGCCTGATTGTTGCAATCTCAGTCAACACCACATACTGTATAACATGAAATTCCACATTCTGGAAGATTTGCATAGAGGAAAATAAAAGACAAATTGTTATGTTACTAATCTCAGTTACCCCACAGAAGGTATACAGACCCAGATTTTAAAGGGGCACAGAGAAACACATTGTCACTTATGCTTTTTACGTTTGAACAAAACTGATATTAGCATGTTCTTTACTTTTGTTCTGATCTTCTCAACATTCTCCAACTGGAATTTGAGGTTACTTTCCAAGCAGATAGAACAAGTCAAAAAATAAACACTGAAAGCATAGGAAAATATCAATGATATTTTTATTTTTCGAGACTTAAAGCAAATTTAATTGATTGATCAAGTGTAATTTCAGGTGATATTTTATGACATTTCCTCCTAAACAGTGAAATGAATACATTTATATTTCTGTTATTGAAAGCAAGTTTTTTGAAAATCAGACTTTCTTTTAATACTTATAAGTTTTTCAATTCAGAAAATTCAATCCTATGAATTTTCTGACTTATTTAAAGCCTAAAATAAAGTAGGCTATTCCTATTTCAAAACCTATGTCCATTTAGAAAAGATATTTTGCAAACCAGAATGCTCTAAAATATGACGGAGAATCAATCACTTGTGATGGATTTCAATAGAGGCAATTCTTTCAAATGTAAATATTTATCTTTGAATACTTCTACCTGGCTTTTCTCCTGTGTAAGTAGTAGTTCATTTTGTAGGCACTGAATATACAGGCTTCCAAGTTACGCAGTAGAAGCCAGTGGGAGTCTTGGTACTTAGTGGGAGAAGGATTAAGCTCAGACATTATATTGATGACTGCCTTGGAAATAAACTGTCAGTATAAACGCACCAGATGCAAGACAGCAGTTTGGTCTCATGCGTAAGTATGCAAAGCACTTCTCCTCTGTGGTCATCCTCCGTTCTGTTCCTGTAGAGTACCTTTCATCAAGACCCTATTGAAGAGACACTTTTCTTGGTTCAGGAAGGGAATCTGTGGGCCGTTTTGTCTGGGTTTTTTTTATATGCATGAAAAAATTCAATGTAAATTGACCTGTAGCAAATAGAATTTCCTTGTATGAATTTATTTTAAGAAACATACTTACTAGGTTTTAGTGACACAGTTTCTGCAAGTGAAGTTCTCTTAAAATGCACAACACATATAAAGTCTACATAAATTTCCACAAGTCACCCCTCTTTCTTTCTTTCTTGCCTCCTTTTAAGGATGGGGGATAACTTCCAGTACTTTTTTCACTTAAATCTTGACTTTCAAGGAGTCTTAAATCAAACAATTCTGAAAAGGGCAAGTAATTGTCTTAGGCCTTGCAAGACAACAGAATAATGCCTTTATACTTCCAGGAATCTGAAAATTTGTCAAGAAATGTGTGATTACCAACTATGATGATGGCCTTTTAAATGAAAACCATCAATCCATTGAGAACTGAACTTGGATCACTAAGCAATGTCTGTCAGAAACATACATAATACTGTAGGGATAGAAGAAGTTTTTGGAAAACCTAATTAGAGGAGAAATTTCTGTCACTCATGAAAGCATTTGACCCTTGGAAAGAACCTCTTACCATAGATACTTGGTGTTCCTCCTTCTCCTGACTTACAGAGGTATTAACACTCTGAAAGGATAACTTTTTCAGAGGGAACCTCAAAGCCCCTGTAAGGTGGGGCCAAGGCTTTAAAAAGGCATGGAGAGGGCAAAACTTTGCATTCTTTCATACCCAGTGTACTCACCATTTTTAGTGTTCTCACCTTTGAAAATAAATTTTCCTAAATCTTTCCACTGCCTGCCATTTGGTGGGTACCTGCATTATCTTTCTTCACAGCTGTGAAAGGGATTGTTCTTATACAACCAATTGTTATACTCTAACCACTTATATGACAGTGCCATTTAATAAGTATCAGATCCTGCTAAATCCAAAATCGAAGCTTTAGCAGAGTATTATTGGTCATCTGTACCCTTCAGTTCTATTTTCACTACAATTCACAGTATAACTACTTAGAATTCTTAAAATAAATTCAATGGTATCAGCAAAGCTATAGTCCAATCTTGATTTCACCTAGGAGCTGAGACAATGGACTGAAGTTATCACACAAGAAATTCTGGATCAATATCAGGAAAAACTGAAGTAGTAGACAAGCACTGAAATGGGCTGCCCAGACCAGTGGTAACATCTTCATCCATGGAGATACACAAAACTGGCTTGGCAATACCCTGGGCAGCCTGCTCCTACTGTATCTGGTCCACGCAGGATGTTGTCCTGGAAGAAGAGGATGCCTGTTCACCTCCAGGGATTCTGAAGCTAAAAGTCCTTCTCTCTAGCACTAGTGCAAGGTAGGAAAATGAGGTGTATATGTGTAACACTTAAAAAACCCCTAATGCTTCCACATCAGACAGCATTTCATGCTCACAAAGCCATCCTTCATATTTTCACTGACAATAAACCTTGGTAATTCTGTAATTCCTCAGTTTCGAGCTGGCTAAGTGTTTCTCAGGAGCCCAGTGCTGAGTTTTCATGGGTTTCTGTCTGGTTTTCATCTCTGAGAGGTGCCTTTCAGCCAGCCCATGCTCCTTTTGCTTTTCCTTGTCATGACTATTTGCCTCTTCTTCATCTGAGTACACTAGATATGGAGTTCGGGGGATTTACAGTGCTGTGGCCAGTACCAGACAGAGAATAACTTTATGACTGTATCCTTGTCTTCCAGCAGAGGAAATCTTTGGCAGACATCTTAACACACTCATGTACATATAAGAACATGACCCCTCAATGTCCACCTTTCATTAACATTAGTGATAGCAACACATATGCTGTGAGAATAGTGAAGCCCAAGCATGAAATTCATGTGTCTCCATATACCAGGCCAGACATTTCCTTGGTAAAAGTCTGTGTTACTTAAATATTGCTTCATCCTGCTGTGATCATTCATGCCAGCCAAGGAGAATCTGACCGATGGCATTCTCAAAAGTACGTACCTCTGATGTAATAAGTGTAGGTCATATAAATTTTTCTTTAACTCACTGGTTCCTACTGCAGTGAACCCCTGTTACTCGCGGGCTGTTGGGTCTGGTCCGCCTCCCGCGAGTTGTGAAACCCACAAAGACAGCAAACACACTACGTAGTCGAGAACGCCATGCCCATAGCCACACCCCCTCCCCTAATAAGGTCAGGAGGAGGGTGGGTTCTGGGAGCAGGGCTTGTTTCAGATGTCTGACTGTGCTCCACTGAGGCGGGCGAGCACCGGGACGGGACATCGATTGCCTAGGACGGGACCGGCACGGGGCGGGGGGGCCAGCAGCGGCGCGGCACGGGAGCGACGGGGACAGGATTGGGATCGGAGCAGGTGGGAACGGGGACGGGACTGGCTGTGTGAGCGGGGAGGTGAGGTGGGGGGCGAATGCCGGCACTGCGAACCGCGGCAAGTGAGCAAGCGGGACGGAGACGGGATCGGGGCAGAGCCGGCACCACGAGTGGTGGAGCTGGGGGCCGATCAGACTGAGGTCGCGGTAGGTTCTACGCATGTGCCAAGGTCACACAGCTCATGGGAAAATCACCCGCAAATACTGAATCTCACAAATAGCAGATTGTGAATATGCGGGGGCTCACTGTATCTCAAAACTAAATTCAGTGGTCAAAGGAAAACATTTAAGAACATGTGTCCTTATGGAATTATTTCTGAATGACAAAGTTGAGACCTAAAATTGTTAAATTTTTCTGTGTTGCATCTCAGTAACTAGAAATGTGCTGAGCTCTTTGGATATTTGGCTACACACACCAGCCAGATGGCTCCCTGGTGGGCAGAGCAGGGAGAAACATTATGAAAGATTTGCACAACATCATGTTACATGACATCATGTTACTTTGTCCAGAAGAGCCATAAAGAGGATCTAAATCTTGTAGAAGATATCTATTCCAGGCACTCGGAGATTGCCTAGGAAATAAGCACATAGAATGTGTCTGCAGAATTGCAGAAGAAATGGGCTGGACTTGAGTGGATGGCAAATAGAAGGAAATCTAAATATGTTTTTTTGATGGTAGGTCATAATTACTCTCCGCTATTTTTTGAATGACTTGTAAAAATCATCCACTAACAGAAGTGGCATAACATCACTTCCCAGTGCACAGTCCAGCAGCAAAAGGACAAGTTATTGTTTTTTTCAGGGGAAATACTTTTTATTTATTTATAGCATATTAAAGGATAAACATAATACTTTGAGTTGAAACCTGTTCCTAAACATTCCTGCAGGATCCTAGCCTATAGTATAGGCTCTCTGAATTCTCAGAATAGTCCTCTCAGAATTATATTAAGCAGTTGACTTCTAAAGAAATGTTCTATTATTAACTAACATGTAATTAGTTCATTAAAAAATACCTCAGCTGAATGCTGTGTAACACAATACAGCCTACTACTACAGTAAGGAGATTTCAGGCTCAGCACAAATGGAAGTGAAATTACAGTGCAAAGAAGTGGAAAGGAGACAGTGCCAGCTGGCAGGGTACTAAGTGTTTCATATTACTGTATGTTTATGACCTCTGTGTTCTTAAACAAAATTAATTAGATTATGCTATTTGAGAATCTTGGAATGCAGTGGCAACATGCCAATCTTATCTGAACCACACATCTTAAGTTTAATTAAGATGTTTTTAATTTCTCCAGGTATTCCTTTCATGCACATATATACACACACATATGTGTGTTTAAAGTGGTGCCTGTGGGAAGTGATAAACAACGGATTGCAGCTCCTGAGGTGTGTTTAAGGTGGCTTATCGCTTAATAGGACTTGGGGGCTAAATCCATTAAATCACCTGGATACAACTTCAATGCTCACCTGCTTCTTTAAGTCCTCAGTCAAAAATTCTGATGCTTGGGACTCTTATTCAGCTGCCACTTAAGTGTGGGGTGTTTACATTTGTTGCAGGCAGCTAAGCTTTCAATGTTCCAGTTTCCTATGTTCTTGAAGTTCTGCTGCTTATTATAGAAAGCTGTTTTGCCTTATTAGTTCTGATAATTTAGCACCTCTCCAATGCTGAGTTAGGTTAACCTTCACCAATATCCTTGTAGATTTTGGGGTGCAGTTGGGAGACTCACCAACAAACTGAATACCACTGGAAAATGAATTAAGATGACGTGCCTCCCTGATGCTCTTCCTGAGGTCAGAGCATCACCCACCTGTGTGATGAAAGGGAGGAGTCCACTTCCTTCCCCAACCAAGATTTGAAGTGTCACCTGCCATGTCACACAGAGTACCTTCACTGTTAGAGGTTGATACTTAGTGGAGCAAGAAGAGGGACTTTGGAGAGAGTAAGTCTGGTCACGTGGGTCACAGATGTAAAAGAAAGGAGACGAGGAAACTCTAATTGCTCCAGCAATAGTGATGTGTTGATTGGAGAGAGTAGCAAAGGCTCTGTCTCTTAAGCATATTAACGGATGTCATACACCCTACTTTTCTTTAACATAGTGAACACAGCCCAGCTCTGAGGAAAGCAGAAAAATCTTCAAAGAAAGGTAAGAATGTCCTTTGCCTGAGGAACGCAGAGACCTGTCAGTAATGCATATTCCAGAAGAAAGTGAAACATGTACTTAAATTTCATCAGGCTTACAACATCCTTCATGGTTATGCTGAACACTGAGCAACAATGGAGACAGACTATCATCATGTACTCCTCTGGGCATGCTTTGAAAGAAGGAACAATCTCTCTTTCTTCCATCAGTTTTGAAAGAATTCAGATGCATATCTTTTACAAGATATTTCAGGACTTTGAATTCTCTGGAGAAACACTTCAAAAACAAAAATGTGTAAATCCTCCCCTTGAACTGAAGTGAAATTTAAACTATCCTTCATTGCTTATATTTACTAGTTGGCAGTCCTATGGTTTCCCAATAAACATGATGGTCCTTTTGGAGCCCATGCTCTCAGGCATGTAAAACTCACCACATGCTTAAGTTCCTATGTCAGGTCTGTTGATTCTCCTGGTGGGGCTGAGTGCCAATGGCTGCCAGTACAGCTGGATAGATCTACCAAGCTAGTGCCAAAGTAGATCTATGTCAGTGCCCATACCTCACAGGCTTTTTGCTCATACAATACTACTCAGCAGTCATATATCATTTTACATGATTAGTGCGCTGAGCATATGTGTAAACTCAGAGTTCTACTTTTATGAATAGCCCTTTTAAGGGCTTACTTGTTTGCCCTTGCTTGACAGGCACTTCAATATAAATGTATCTCCTGCTATTCCTAATCAAAAAATGGCAATACTAAAATATTAATCATTGTCATACGAGAAATGAACAGCAAAACCTGCGATAGAAGTCAACACTTACCCTGGCCTGCAATTGCCTTATTCCTCTGTGAGGGATTGAATTAGCAAAGCAAGTGAAAAAAGAAATCTTTGTGACTGTTAAGTAGTTGCCATTTTTGCTAAGAAAAATAGATGTAGTTGCTCAACACTACCTGTTCGGTCTGAAGGGACCTCTGTTCAATAAACACAGGCCAAAGCAGTCATCTGTTGCAAAAAAGCATTAGTTATCAAATGCAATGGGAAAGTTTTGAAGGGCCACCACTGTGAAAAATTAATCATCTTAAAACTTGATCGTATGTTCTCTGGAACAGCTGGCTCCTTCTCCCCAGGATTTGATTTCAATAACCTTTTGCTGAAAATACCTCTTTAGTACATGCTACTGAATTAGATCAAAACAGTTTAATGCTTTAACCACAGAATTTCTCTCATTTTTTTGTTGTGCAGAATGCAATACAGGCAGTAGATTTAGTCAATTTTGGTGAGTGTCCCCATCTCCTATGTGGGAGACTGGAGGTTCAATTCCTGCCAGGGAGGTAGTGGTGCTGTTTAAGAGTTGGACTTGATGATCCTTGTGGGTCCCTTCCAACCCAGAATATTCTGTGAATCTGTGAATTTTGTTGTTTCTCTTAGATGTAGTCTCTTTATTTCCTCTTCACATGTGTATTTCTCTCAAAATGTTGCCATGCTCTGGTCATAGCTTGCTATAAAAAATTGTATAAATAATGCTAAAACAGCATAAAACTTTACAAAGCAACCTCCAAAGCAACTCCTATTCTATGTTTACTTTGACATCTGCTATATCACTATGTCATCTACTAATCACAGAATGACTTCTTTGTGGAGCCCACTTAAATGAAATGGTACATAAGATGAATGCTTTGGGGCAACCTAAAAACTGTAAGAGAGAAAGGCATGGAGATCTTCATAGGGATTCCCTACATTCAATCTTTTTATTTTGTCCTAACATCAGCTATGTGCCAGTATAGCTTTTCATGTGAGAACCTATAGATAGTGTACTTATTTGCAAAGAGAAACTTTTCACCAGATATATTTCTTGAGGGTTTGTTTTTGGTTTGAGGTTTGGTTTTTTTTGTTGTTTGAAGGTTTTCAGCCTCTTACTGGTAAGAGGGTAAAAAGCTAGATAAGAAAGGTAAAGATGGTCTTTTGCACATAAAGTTGAACTTGTTCCCATGATCCTCTTATACCTCCTGGACAAGAGGAGGCATCTTCACAGTCTGTATGTCTTAGTTGGAACAATGGGAAGAATGTATTATGTTGGACTAGTAGAAACCTTTTACCTCTGTAAAAGTGTATTGCTTCACTAAAACATTATTGTTTTCTCCTCTTTGACAGAGACTTTTCCACTGATAGATCAGTAAATAAAGTGCCTCTGGAACTGAAAGGGAATAAAATTGCTCTGGCAGAATGTTGTACTGTTGACAGGTGATTTTTCTAAGAAAACTACTTGCCTAGGGCTAACAGGCATAATTGTATACTGTTTTACTCCAGCTTAATGCCAGGCTTTGCACATGCAAACAAGGCCCTTTGAATTCAGCAAGCTATTATTTAAAATAGAAAACAATTATCTAGTGTTCTGGCTAATGTCTGGTAAAAAGTAATTTGATTAATCAAATATGAGAATGATAGGAAGTGTTAGTGTTGGCTCGTCTCAGCATTTTCTGAACAGTAGAGTACAGTAGTTATGCAATTCATTTCCATGCAATGAAAGACTTTTTACAGTGTTGTAAACTGGACGATACTTATATCATTGTGGTAAATGTATCTGAGGGGGGTACTGATTTTCATTGCCTTCATTTTTTGTGCTGACATCTGAACAGTGTCAGTGGGGCCAAAATTAGTCCCACAAGCATAGCTTTTGTTCTTTCCCTCATAGTTCTTTTACTCCTGGAGAAGTCAGATCCTTGTCATGGTTAGCAGTAGTTTGATTTGGAAATTTTATATGAAATGTGTTCAAAGTCAGTGCTTTAACAAAAGTTGTGAGAAATGAAATGTGCTCAGGATCCAAAAGACACAAAAGCAAATGTGGCTTGTGGGATGATTAGGCAGAAACGGAATCTCTGCTACAGGTTTCAAGGCCATGTACCCTTCCACTCACATAGAGAAAGGAAAATAACACCTGAATCACCCCAACACTTGCTTAAAGTAGAAAATCTCCAAGACCAAAAGACTAAGGAGTGAAACCCAGCACCCTAAGGGTAGGTATTCAAAATTTATCTCATATCTTCTTGTATTTCAGATCCGAATACAAACTTGCATACTTCTTTGTCTACACAAATAACTTGTTATCCCCTGCTGGCCTTAATTTTTTTTTTCTCTACCCTGAAACTTCTTTTGTTTACCCATGTTTATTCTTAAAGAACCTGTTTTTCCTTTTCCTTCTATGTACTGTTAAAAGGAAATTAAACCATCTGTGATTCTCCCAAATTGACTCCCAGAAAGAAGCAAGCAGTCACAATGCCCTCTTCTAAGCCTGAGTTAAAGAGTTGCGCACCTTCTTTTACAAATCTATCTTCGCAGCAGTCTTTGCCAGCTCTTTGCCCATCACAGCCAAGGCAGTAAGTCCAGGGCAGAGTGCTCTTGGAAGGGCTTTCTTTACAGCTGGCAACTCAGGCAAGCTTTGTGCAGATGTTTTAGCTACAACTGTTTAAAATTATTTAGTGGCTTTTAAACACTGTTCATGCCCATTCCAAACAAGCCCACAGAACATCTGCACAGTGTCTGCCAGCTGTGCTCATGGAGTGTCTACCAATAATCTTCTATGGTTCTAAGCACACACGTATCAGTTCGGATTTTCTTTCATACCTTAGTATCTTCTTCAAGCATTGAGGAGACACTGACCTTTCATTGATTCAGGCACAGAAACTATAATCACAATATTGAGTAGTTATATTTGCTTTGGGAAAATAAACCTATTGTACTCCTCTTCTAAAGCTTAAACTAACAGGCATCATGAATATCATCTTTATAAAATGATAGGAAACCTATCATGTCTGGTATTAATAAATGCCTCTGTGCTCAGTATCTGAACGGGGTTGGGACTGAAAGGAAAGAATGAAGTCCTTATGACAGAACTCAGGGGTAGTCTCTTGTGAGTGTTTTTATGAGATGCAACTGCTACAGAAGTGATCCTGTGCATCCCAAGGCAATCAGTTTTCTTGTCAAGGGAGCACAACGATAATTTACTCTTGATACGAGAAAAAAACCCATAAAGGTGGTCTGAACTGCCGCTGCTGTTCACTGATTCACTTGGAGTGTACTTTAAACTGCTGATGCTTTCATCAGAGGAAGAATTGTCCTGCTGGGAATAGATGGGGAAAGATAGAAGCCTTACTGAAATCACTGAGCTCTGCACAGCATCATAGTCAGTCTCTAACACTGCAAAATTTTACCTTTAATAGAATATCCAATACCCCTAAAATGCAAGCAACAAAGACTTTATTGAGGTTTTTGCTACCTTTTTTAAAGTGACAATAGAGATTTATGGACTGAATACAACTGTAACTTTAGACTGCAATCACTTAGAAAATGTATCTAATTCACCACAGTATTTTTCATAGCCTGCTTTCTGTTGTTAATGAATGGCAACTGGAGAATCAGTGTCACAATATTTTTCTTTAGGTTATTATAGAGGGCAGGGCCTCACGTGAACTGGATTTGGTTCATGGTTCTTTAGTCTTTCTGCACGGATTCAAGAGAGTCACTTAATCTTTCTCAGCTTCTTTTCTCTGTCTACAAAAGAGTAATGTTTTTGTCTGTTCAAGCCTCAAGATCTTTAGTATGAAAGTGTAACTGGATTATATATTTATAGTGCTGAAAATGTGTGGGGTTTTGATCTCAACAGTGGCCAGTATGCAGTCATTAATAAAAATAGTATTAATTAGAAGTAAAGACCTCATGACATTTAAAAGGGCTGTGTCAAATAACAATGGCTGTACATACTGAATTCATGTAATTTTTACTGTTGTACTCAGAGGAGGGAATTATTTTGGCTGGAAACTACTCAAACAAGCAGTGCCAGCAGCTGTAAGGTCAGGAATAACTGTTCAGTTCTATTTTTCGCTCTTGGTACACTTACAGTTCATTCAGTAAAAGAAGGAGATGAGAAATATACAGAAAATTCTGATAGTGTCCAGCACTTCTTTTCTAAATTTGGTCTTTGTTGGTAAGAAGGCATACCCCAGAGTCCCTGTTTTTATGTGGTCCTAGAGGCAAATGGATCAAAACATATTGCATTATGATTAAGTCACTTGTTGAACAGTCAAAAGGTACACAGCTATTATATTGTAAATCATAAAAGCTCTCTTTTGCAAATCACTCTCAGACATAATTTTCACAACCTACTCATAATATACATAAACCCCAGAGTTTATAAAAGTGGAAAGACTTAGTATGCATCTTGTTTCAATGAGAAAAAGGGTTTTTCTGAATAATATTACATGCAAGCCCAGTTGTCAGCAGACTGAAAGTGTGTGTAAATATCAGTGTATGCCAGTTCTGGAGATAATGTGAGTTCACATTTTAGCTTTGAAGACAGGCTTTACAGAAAGACCCTGCTATTACGGTAGCAAAAGTGAAAACACGGAATCCAGCTGCCTTGCTAATGGACTCTTCAAAAAACATTCATGTAAGAGACAGACTTATAAAAGAAGTCGTACGTCTTTTTGACTCAGACCTAAAAGAGTGCATTGGGACTGCTTGCCTCTTTCTGGGAGATAATTAGGGAGAATTTTTTAATTTCTTTTTAATAGCATATAGAAATAAATTTCTGCACTGTGATTGCCACGTGATTGGCATCTGATTGCAATATAGTTGGCATGTCAGTCGTATGTGATTAGTATGTGATGGTCACTTGATTGGAGCATGATTAGTATGTGATTAGCTTGTGATTAGCACAGGTGCTGTGTTACGGGACTCCTGTTGATTCAGAGGGGGATTCTTGCCTGGTAGTCAGTCAACTGTGATGATAAAAGATACAGAAACACTAATATATATTTATTTCAGTCTCATTTGTAAGGCCCCATGCTTCAATTCATGACACTGGGCATGAGAAGAGCTATCTTCTTCTTCAAAGGAAAGAAATATAAGCTGAGTAATAGCGTTTTCACCACACAGAATAAGTAGCCACTCTTTGCTGTGCAAGCCAAGCCAACAGACTTGGGGGAAGTCTCTTAAGTCAGTCATCTTCTTCCTTCTGATATTTGGCTAGTCCCAGGTAAGGAGGAATCCAATGCTTTACACAGATTATTTATACTTTTAGAGCAGGCAGCTATAAAGGGTGAAAACCTTGAACAGAAAAGAGGATTGGCTTAAAACAAATCAGAAAAGAAGTGGGTTTTTTAATTACATGTTTTAAAAATGCATGTGTGAATTTTTCAGTTTTCCTTCCAACTTCTGAGTCTTTTGGGTTGTTTTTGCAGACTTTTGCCTGCAACCAGGTATGTAAAGCAAAAATATTTTAAATCCCCATAACCAAGTGCATTAGAGCTTGCTAACATCTTAAACTCATGAACTAACCAGCTGAACTGTACAGAGAGATTATGAAGGGCAGGAAAGATGATCCGAGCAATTACAGACCTGTCAGCCTGACCTCAGTCCCGTGCAAAGTCATGGAACAGATAGTCTTGTGTGCTATTATGCAGCAACTACAAAACGACCATGACATTAGAACTAGTCAGCAGGGATTTAGGAGAGGCAGGTCTTGCCTGACCAACCTGATCTCCTTTTACAATCCGGTGACTCAACTGGTTGATGACAAAAAGGCTGTGGATGTTGTGTATTTGGACCTTAGCAAAGCCTTGGACACGGTTTCCCACAGTAAGCTTCAGGAGAAACTCGTAGAGCATGAACAATATAGAAACACTTCATGCTGGATCAGGAATTGGTTGGACGGACGAGCTCAGAGTGTGTTGGTGAATGGTGCTGATTTGAAGAAAATCAGTCAGGACTCAAGGTGATTGTTTGCATGCTACAGAAAAGTTTATTTTTGGCCTAAGAGCCAGGGAAAAGAGTCAGCAGTGCCCTCTGCCACTGCCAGGTGCCAAAAGAGGGCCGCCCCCAGTTGTCACCCCTTCTTAACCCCTTGCCTCATCCATATGCAAATTACCTTATGAATATTCATTTTTACAACATTATGTCACTTGCTATG
>WEKX01000380.1:308100-337108 GCA_013390025.1 Pitta sordida
GAGAGGACATGGCCTTAAGCTACGCCAGGGGAAGTTTAGACTGAATGTAAGGAAGAGATTTTTCACAAAGAGAGTGATCGCTCATTGGAATGGACTGCCCAGAGAGGTGGTGGAGTCGCCATCCCTGGAGGTGTTTAAGAGAAGACTGGATGAGGAGCTTAGTGACATGATCTAGCTGGGGGGTGTAGGGCTGGATGGTCCTGTGGGTCCCTTCTGGCTCAGAGTGGCCTGTGAGCCTGCACAGGATCTAGGTTTATATTCACCACTCTGGGATGTGCATTCGGTCTCTGTACGGGCATTAGCTGGTGAGTTGGACTAGATGATCCTTGTGGGTCCCTTCCAACTCATAGTATTCTCTGATTCTTTGATGTAGTTCATGTTTTGGTTACAGATATTTGTGAATATAAAGAAATTATAATTTTTATGACTTTCTGCTCCCATCAAATAACATTTCTACTTGTGACAAATAGATGTGACTGATGATACATTCACTCTGTACGCAATAGATTGCAGACATATAGAAATAAAGAGATAGTTTGCAACAACTTTTACCTTCAATATGGTGCTCATTAGTCCCAGTTTCCAGTTTGTAGTTTATGATCCCTCTTTTAAGGTGATGTCAGTGCCAGATTTAATAATTATCCCTTAGTGATGGACAGCTGAAAATGACAAAATCAGTGCATCATCAGTTTTCTCAGAAGAGAAAAAAATAGAAAACGGCAACTATCAAACACAAGGAAGGTAATGAGCTATAAAAGAAATTTCACCTAGACAAACCAATAAACAGCACTGCAAAGAAGGCTGGTGCAATGGCAAGAATCCTCATTATATCAGTTAGGTGAAAAAGGAGTGTATGACCAGAAACTCGTATATAGTAAATTCTGGCTTTGGATAAGAAGGAGGCAGCAGGTACCATCAAGAACCATCATCAAGATCAGTGATGACCAAAGTTCATATGCCTCATCAATACAAAGCTGAAAATCTTGGCTACTTCTTGCTCTCTGAGTTACTTTGTCCTTTTGTACCCCAGACCAGCACACAGAGACAGGAAGAGTCTCCTAGTGTGACATGGCCATATCCTGTATCTCTTAGCAGAACCCATGCATGCATTCTTTGTGGCTTGGGAATTCCACACATTTCCTTTCAGCACCTCAACCCAAGGCACCCCATACGTGGTGAAGAGGATAATTGGGAAACCCATTCCCTTGTGAATCATTGAAGAATGAGAACCAGCATTTCTGCAGCTGTGTTCTCATACAAGGTTTTTTGGCACGTCAATAACACAGGCATTTCTTAAGTCTTCATTTTAGACTTTTTACGGGGGAGGCAAAGTCACCAGGTCCTTAAAAAGGGACGGAAGAAAACGGAACTAAACTTTTAGTGAAAATTAAAAGTGCACTATTTAATACTCTGTTATTCTGTATCCATGTGTCTGAGAAAAGCTGCCAAAATGTGGAGTGTGAAATGGGATTTTTCTTCTATTTTATATCAGACCTGTCTAAATAAGCAGAAAGAAGGGATAAGTACATGTAGATATGACATCTGGATGGTTAAAGAGAAGCTGTCTGTAAACTGGACCTCCTTCAGTATCTGATGCCTGAGGACAATGCCTTATCACCTTTCAATTGTTTCAAATAGTAAGGCACACCATAATAGGATTTTGGACTTGTCTACTCCATTGAGTATTGAAAAATTCATGCAATCATTATCACACACAAAGCAAATTTTTTTATGTTTAAGGATAAGGCAAATCAAGCCCTTAATTATTATTACATCTGTTTACACAGAAGTCATGTCAGTGCAGGTAAAGGAGTGAATATTTGGCCACTGTCTCTTCCTTTTTGATGTAGAAATTTCTGGCCTTCTTCCCAAAACTTCAGGATAGTCATCAAAACAGAAGTAAGGGACAATTTGATGGAGCGAGACCATGTGGCTGGGAGTCTGGAAATCTGGGTTCTGGTCTGGATTATATCACAGATTTCCTGCGGACATGAGATGAATTCATTTAATCTCACACTCCCTTAGTTTCCTCTTTTAAAGAAGAAGGATGATAATAATCACCCACTTAACAGGGAAGTTGGGAGGCTAAAGTAATTAATGTTTCTAAAGCCTGTTGAGGTCCATAAGTGTAACCACTAAATAAGCAAAATATATTACAACTATTCTTTATTTTAGTATGTGGATATTGCCAAAGCCTGTAAATTTCCTCAGAGTCTGTAGATGAATTAGCTGTTCCCCTAAATACTCAAGTGAGAAAGAAACTATGGCCAAAGAAACTACGTATCACATCGTGCTTGAAGGAAGTAATTAATGAATGAACAGTTCATTCTGGAAGGGTACCATTTGGACTTGAAATTCATTGTGAACAAGCTGCTGGTTGGACCAGATGAGCCACTCTCATTTTTTCCAACCTTGCCCATTCTGTGATTCTGTGGTGTTAGAACCAATGATTATTTTGAAAGAGTTAATGATCTACTGATGCGCAGTTTAGTAACTTGAGCAATAAATACTAGAACTTTACTAAATAATCATAGGTGTTGATGGATTTCCCAAGTTCCGATAGGAACATAAAACTGAAACACTGAACTGGAAATCTAAATATTTTTCCACTATGACATTATTGTTTAGATGAAACCCTCCTTTTAAAATAAAGTACAACCCTGATCGGGTACATATTAAAAACCCCACAGCATATATTTTGCCTTCATGAAAATAAATTATTTTCAGTTCTTGTTACCTCATTATTATGAATTTTCCAGGATTTTATGACTAAAGTCTGCTGATAACATTTTTAATTGAATATATTTCCAAAGTTTTCTTTTGCTAGAACCATTTCACATAACGGGAATTTGAATATCTATATCACTCACACATGCAAATGACTCAGAACTTCTTAGATCAGCTATTGTACATGAACATCATAAAATACAAAGCATTAACATCTGCTAAACACTCACATGAATATTAAAAATTCATGTTATTTCACAGACATTACTCTTTCCTGATTTGCATTATGCAATACAAATTTACTTATTAAAAGACTTAAAACAAGGGGTTTAGAATACAAACATTCTAAAATATATAGAAAGCACCTGTTCCAAATTGAAGAGTATTCTGGAGACCCTCTCTAAGGCAGAAGATGAAGAAGAATGGTTGTTCAGCCTAGCTCATGGGTCTCTCACACTTTTCCAAGCCTCTGTTTACTATGTTACAACCTCTATTTAACATCTTTCAGAGCTTTGTCTATTTTGCTTTTCCATCTTAAAATTTCTCTGGAATGTATTTTGATTTCTGATTGCCCTTAAAGAGCATAAGAACCACAAAGCAAAACTGACCCTCTACCCCGCACACCTCTGCATCTCATCCTGGATCTAAACAGTATTTCAATATTTTTAAAAAAATACAGTAGTCCCCCATTACTCGTGGGTTGTTAGGTCTGACCCTCTTCACACAAGTCCTGGAATCCGCAATGATAGCAAACCCACTAAGTATTCAAGTACACCACACTGGTAGCCACGCCCCCTCCCCTAATAAGGTCCGGAGGACAGTCCTGAAAGTGGGACTTGTCTCAGTTGCCTGAGTACTGTCTAACATGGCTGTACTCCAGCAAGGGGGGTGGGCAGCTGCTGCATTTGACAGCAGGGCGAGCACCGGGGCGGGCGAGTGCCAGCCACAGTGGGTGAGCACCGGCTATGGTGGGTGAGCTCCGCGGTGGGCACAGCCCCTGGGCTCTGCCAGGTCCTGGCCATGGGACCTGCCTGACTGTGGACACAGAGGAGGAGGGGTGTGGCGACTGCACTTCCCGAGCCTCCACTGGAACCGTCCTGGCAAAGATTTTCCCAGGGTGGGAGGAAACCCTCAGAGAATGTCCATGTGTGCCAGGAGCCGTGGGAGGTTACCCCCGCCAGCCCCAGCAGGGGGTCAGAGGCACAGTCCCAAAAACTGTTTCAGATCAGGGCTTGGCAGTGCACAGTAACGGGAAATGGGCAGTTCTGTAGCCAGCCCTTGGTATAGCTGCACAGCAGCATGGAGCTGGGAGAAGCAGGAGAGCTGGAACACTGTTTTACAGGGTTATCTGTTGTCAGCGCACAGCAGCGCCCGGGCAGTCAATGGGAGACAGAGGGAGGCAGGACAGCAGTAGCCACGGACGGGCTTTGACAATGCTGTCAAGAGTTTCTGTTAGAAGGTTCCCTGTTCTTGCAAGTTTTATTCCATTGTGAAAATTTATGTATCTACTGTGCATCCCTGAAAGAACTTTGTGTGGGCAGAGAGAAAACGGCCGCATGTCTAGCAGGCAGTGAGGGCTGGCGGGGCTCATCTTGGCCTGGCTCAGGTCACCCTCCAATTGGATGTGACCCAGGCTACGATGCGTCCTCTGTGCTGGGGGAACAACAACAGCTTCCTTCGGCACCCCAGCCACTAAGGGGGGGAAGGTGCCTCCTGCTCCAGCACAGACACACACAATACTCCTGCAGCCTGGCAGAGAATAATTCCAACTATGCAGACACCCCGAGGGCCCCCCTTGCCTCCGCCTGTAACCGCTCCAGCAGCTTCTGCAACTCCTTCCCGCCTACCCCACCATGACGCGGGTGCCTGCCCCTCCAGCCCTGGCTTGGTGTGGCCAGGCACCAGCCCACCAGCCCCCATGGGATGGGGGAAGGTGCCTCCTGCTCTCACATACAGACGCACACAATGGCAGCCCCATCACCCCATCTTGTAGCCCAGTGAAGGACAATTCCAGCTGTGCAAACCCACACATTTACACTAAACACATCCCGGCTGCACCGCGGTGGCTCCTGGCTGGGACCAATTTACATATTCATGAGCAGAATGGGTTCGTGGTAGGTTCTGGCGTTCTGCACATGCACCAGGTCCCACAACTCGCTGGAAAATCAACAGCGACTATTCGGATCCAACAAATTGCGGATCGCGGATATGCAGAGGATCACTGTATAAAATCAAAGAGTTGCTCATCGTAAATTATAGTAGACCAGATTTAATCATGAGTATCAAACAAGCTGAGCCGCATCAATATTACTAATATGAATGCAAATACAGAGAACTTATAATCAAGAAGTAATTTTGTAAGAAAGAAATACAAAGCCTTTAAAACAGCACAGAAAACCAAGCCAATAAGAGAATGGGTCATGAATGTGGAAGTCTTTTTTAAATTTAATTTATGTTAGATTTTAATAACCTTGCAGAGACAATAATACTCTAAAGGACATGATTCCAATATTCACATATTATTTACAGTGTTGACTGTCATGAGTCCAACTAAATGTCTGACTGGAAATGTAAAATAAATTCTGTCAGTCCTTACTTCCATGTAATGAAATAAATGAGTTCTTTTCCTTCTCCTCCCTGTCCAATTCCCACTACCTCACCTTAGAGTGGAATTTTGTGCTTGAAATGAGAGAAAAGTGAAAAATGTCTCTGGTTTCCAAGGTACCTATTCATCAAAGTGGAAGCTTCCAGTATAAGATATTTAGTATCTCTTACCCTAAATAAATGGATAAATAAATGCAATGCTCTCCATGAAACGTCAAACAGAAGATGAAAAGGGATGTTCCTTACAGGATCACAGAGTGACAGAATTAACTAGTTTGGAAAAGACTTTTGAGATCATCAAGTCCAACCTGTTACCTAACACCATCTCATCAACTAAACCATGGCACTAAGTGCCTCATCAAATCTTTTTTTAAACACCTCCAGGGACGGTGACTCCACCACCTCCCTGGACAGCCTATTTCAATGGTCAATCATTCTTTCTGTGAAGAATTTTTTCCTAACATCCTAAACTTCCTAAACTTTCTCAGACAACCCTTGTTTCAGTTTGAGACTGTGTCCTCTCGTTCTGTCACTGGTTGCCTGGGAGAAGAGATGGATCCCCGCTTGGCTACAGCCTCTTTTCAGGTAGTTGTAGGGAGTGATAAGGTCTCCTCTGAGCCTCCTCTTCTCCAGGCTAAACAACAGCTCACTCAGCTGCTCTTTATAGAGCTTGTGCTCCGGTCCTTTCACCATCCTTGTAGCCCTTCTCTGGACATATGAGAGCATCTCAACACCTTTCCTAAACTGAGGGGGCCCAGAATTGGACCCAGAACTCAAGATGTGGCCTCACCAGTGCTGAGTACAGGGGAAGAATAAGTTGCCTAGTCCTGCTGGCTACACTATTCCTGATACAGACCAAGATGCCATTGGCCTTCTTGGCCACCTGGGCACACTGCTGGCTTGTGTTCAGTCAGCTCTTGACCAGTACCCACAGGTTCCTTTCTGCCTGGTTGCTCTCCAGCCACTCTGTCCACAGCCTATAGTACTGCAGGGGGTTATTGTGGCCAGAGTGTAGAACCCATTACTTAAACTTGTTAAGTCCCATGCTGTTGGATTTGGCCCATCTATTCAGCATTTCAAAGTCCCTCTGCAGAGATGTCTTACCTTCTAACAGATCAATACTTTTTCTCAAATTGATGTCACCTCCAAACTTATTCATGGTGAACTCAATCTCCATACTTAACACACAAATGACAGATATTCTTATATGTACAGTCAGTGAAAAAAATTGCATTCTATAAGAAAATTGTTTTCAGTTAGCGCCCCATCAAGAAATAGTAATGAGGAATTAGACTGTAAATTACTTTTTGCTAATTTAAAATAAGATTCTTTCTTCATCTAAACTTCTGTACATTATACTGCAGATGTTGCCACTGCTATCTCAGCAGGACTTCAGAGACCTACACTGCTTCTGCAGAAAAATATTGCAATATTTGATCTGATAATTTATCATCAGCAGATTTGCATATAATTAATTCAATAAATCAGGAAAGTAGACTCCGCTACCCTTACATGATTGGATTCTGCAGAGTGGACCGTTAGATATAATTGAAAACCTGTACTTGATAATTTGATTGTCTTTCTGTTGGGCATGGCATAATACATTTAATGAATGATTACTGCTGTATTTCTTTTGCAAACATTTTCCCAGCTTTCACTGATCACGTAGGTGTGATTTCACCATCACTTGGTGGCAACAAGAAGAATAAATTCTTTTTCAAGGACCCTGAACCAAAGAGATTTTTCAGTGGGAACTTCTCTGAATTATTTTACAGACCCTCTGCATTAAATGAGAGAGGAATGAACGATCTGCACTCACTACTCTTCGAGTATTTGGGAGTGGAATTATTCTGTACAAAGAGAGAGTGCCTGCAGCTGTCAGAGCAGAGCTCAGAGAAATATGCCAACATTTTCACAGTGCAAGAGCAGATGTGGTTGAAATTGTTGACATGAAGAAAGGGTACAAGGTCAAATGCAGATTTTCCATATCAGTTTTTTCAAATGTCTTTTCTGATTTAAGCACGGATGGTGCTTGGCTAGGGAATTCAGCACAAATCTTATGAAAGGCACAATTGGTTGGGAAACAGAAGCTAGTGTAACATATTCCAGCTCATAACAATACTACCTCACGAATAATGCTTTGGATTATTTTTATTTTGCTTTTTAAACATCATGGATATGTAGTACAATGCCTACTCTCATTCTTATGAATGCATGCAAACACTCATTAATGTTAATAGGAAATGTGTAGGATTTTCAAGGGAAATGTAGATCTTTCCTTCTCCCTCTGCACCCTATTTTGCTAGGCAGAGTTGGAGGGGACAACCTTACAGCCATCCTACTTGTACTGGTGGTTTTGATCAGCATCGTTTTCCTTCATACACTTTTTTACAGAATAAATTTCGTCTCATCTTTCCTACTGAAATAAGAGTTGTGACTGTTGGTCAACAGACCTATGTCCTGGGCTGAGCAGGAAGACGGCACATTAGCAGTCCTTAACACTGTCAGCCAAAAATAGAGGGGGAGGCAGAACCCTAGAAAGGAGGTGATTAGGTTAAAAAGTCATGTTAAAAAAAAAAAAAAAAAAAAGAAATTATGTGCCATCCCCTTCCCCATTTTTCAGTCTCAAAGGTATACAAGAGGCCCAAATTTTTCAATATGATGTGAGGGTTTTCTAGAAACCTGACTTTTTAAATTAAAGCTGAGATTGTCTACTAATCCTAGAGCTGGGAGAGACAAAACTATTAGGAAGGCATCAAATGTTGTGAGATTCATCATGACATCTCAGGATTTGGCAAGGCTGCATCCCAGTTTATAGTGAAAAGAACTCGTATTCCAAGCAAGTGTTATTTGCAGCTGAGTACTGCACTCCTGGGTACTGGTGCTCCAGGACACTTCTTGAAGTCAACTGAGCTACACTTGCGTGATACTGGATCAACGCAGTGGTAAACCAGACCCCAACTTTTATTGACTTTTCAGGCAATCTGCCACTTGGCAGCAGAACTTAGATTTAAAACATAAAAGCCATCTTTAAAGCATGAGGGATTCACTAGTAAGAGCAACTGAAAAGCTGAAATTGAAACCAAAAAGGCACAGCACCACATTACCAATTCCCTAAGCCATCTTGTCCCCTTTGCTGCTTTCTTAATCTCTATGCTCTGATCATTAATAATTTTTTACTTGGACTAAAAAATGAAATTAAATATTCCATAATTTATTATTTTCTAAATCATTATTTTATAGTGTTAATATCTTTGGTCATGCAATCTTGTTTTCTCACAGAAGACATTAGACATTCTCACAAAAGACATTCTTTTTACCTTTTCATCACTTTAATCTATTTTGAATGTCTTCAATATTTTTAACTTCTTGACAAGTGACAAATATTGGAAATATGATCCAGATTGAGTAGTTTTGCCGGAGAGATTAAATCTCCTGAGAATATTTTTTGGTCCATTCATGGACATGGAACCAACCATTAGTTTCTGGAGTCTGTATGTACATAGTTAAGTTTTGGGTTTTGACAAGTATTCATGTTTGTGACTTGGACATTTTCCTTCTACAAAGATTTTTGTAAATAAAATTTTGTTGCTCCAGAAGGCAAAATGGAAAGCATAAAAACATTGTGGAAGCAAACAAAAATAACATTTTTATTGCAAATTATATCTACAGCACTAGAAAAATAAAACCTTTCCCAACGTAAAGGTTTTCTTTATTCTTGTTTTGACAATATTCAAAAGCAGGTATATGTATTACACACTTGATGGACATACCACAATCTTCAGTTGATTTTTAAAAAAATTTTTTCCTCTTCGTGCTTCACGCTAGAAGTGGGTCTTCCTTTATATGCAGTTTGTTTCAACAAATACCAGGTTTTCATCAACTGACATTTGGTTAAGTGTTCAGTAGCCTTATGAAATATGTTTGTTACTAAACTTTACTGAGGGTAAGCAGAATAAAACTATGTGCTGTATTAGTGACCAGTTACTTGCTTCCATAATAGAGAGATCAAGTTTTAAACAGTTATGAAGATTGAGTCAAAGGTGCTTAAGACAAGCCAGAAAATTAACTCGGGGTTCTGAATTGTCTGGGGTTTACCTTTTCAGAGGCAAAAAGAGAAGTCACAATAATACTGTCACTAAAACCATTAAATGGACACTTGTGGTGTTTCATTTTTTGCCAACCATTTGAGATAAGAATCCAAGTGATTCTTATCCAAGCGAGTGGTTTTCTCTTGGCCCTTTATTATCTGTCTTATCATGTAAAAATTGATCTAGTATTTTAAGAAACAACAGTCAGGCAATGTGCTCTATTCCAGGACATTGTTCTGTGTTGAAAAGAACCTGTACAACTAGAGACAAATGTGGTAATCTGACTGAAGATTTGCAATACATTGAATGCCTTTAAGGAGAACAAGTAAGGGATTAGTACCTGAATATCCCATCCTAAATTCTCACTGTGACACACTCTGATCTAAACCATGGAGATGAAAATACATGTTTCAGATGGTTCAGATGTCTGAGCTGATTCAGAGAGAACTGAAATAAGGCTCTAAGGCTCTATACAAAGAGAAAACATCAGAAGTTACCTGTTACTTTTTTAGGACCTGATTCCTCTCAGGCAGGCATCATGTCTAAACCTTTATTTGTGTATCTGCAGATGGATGGGGTCACAATTTGCTGAAGGCTCAAGCAAAGTACTGCACTAGTAGTACTGAACAGAAAAAGCAAAAGAGGTGTCCAAGACAGAAAATCAGTAAGCAAAAATAACTCAAGAAAATAAATTTTAAGTTCAAGGTGCTCCAGTCTGGACTATGGCAAAGAGCCAGAGATCTGTTTCCTGATCTGAGTGTAAATTGGGGGGGGGTTGGGAGAGATGAAAACCGATAATGTCTGTGTAGCATATCTGACCCTCTACATGCCAGTCTGATTTTATCCAGAGGAACATTCATTTGTTCTAGCATTTGTCTGTGTAGATAGCAAACGTTTCAAAGTCATGACTACTTCTTGTGAAGTCTGTGTTTCTGTATTTTGTCCGGGGACAAAAGGCACAGTGGAAAGTCTTCTTAGGCGATATTAATGAGCCACGGTTCTTTCTGCATTCTTTTCTACTCAAGACTACATAAACTTTCAAAGGAGGCAGTACCATTATAGATTATGCACCTCCATACCTCCCAGTTTGAGGCCAGAGTGGACCACTGATGGTAGTCAATATGGCCAAGACTGAGGTGTTGTTTCAGGGAGTCCTGTATGTCCTCTTTGGGGCTCCTCTGCTGCGGCAGCCAGTGGTGAGTTTAATAGAAGGTCTCATGAAGTAGAAAGATCTTGAATAGTGTGGAAATTTTTTGATGTCTTTTTATTTTTAACTTGTAGTCCATAGCCTTCCATATCTCACTGGCTGTATAATAGACAACCTGAGAAGCCAGCCATAGTGCAAAACATTAGAAACAGCAGAAATTTATCAAAGTGCCTTTTCAGGCAACTCAAGAAAAGTATGTATTCTTTTCACCCTTTTACTCAGGGTGTGCCTTACACATTTTTTACATAATCATTTTATTTGCATCATACTCTGCAGAATGAAAAGGAAAAGGAAAGGCCATTTATGAGGCAGTAGTCTCAAAAATTAAGGAACTTATCTGTTTTTAGATGAGATACCAGTTTGGCTGAGACTTTCAGAGACATGGTAGGTGCCAGTTTTGTAAGTGCTCATTGACTTTCCTAGATGTTCTACCTCATTAATAGATCAAGACAATAGTTCCAAATTTAACTGATTGGGAAACAGGAAGAAAGTGTACTGAATACATTGTATGGAAGGGCTATAATTTGCAAAGGCTACAAAAGAGCATTTTGTAGCTGAACATTTACAGTGCTGTTTTTAAGAACATTGGCTCTTTAGAATGCACAAAGAAGCAGATAACAAAACCTGAAGGCTAAAAAATTCCCTTTCCCATTACTATATCACTGGCCAACACATGATAAAATTCAGTTTGTACCCTAGATAGAGGAAAACAAATCCATTAAGGTGGTGATAAAACAACTGCCAAGGTACAAGAGTTTGTGATATTGATGCTTGTTATACTAAATCCAGAACATCACAGGCTTTCAGTTCACATTTCTGTCCATTAATTTAAATGATAAAGTCAATGGTAATTGAATGCACTAATTGTAAGTGAAACAATTACCAAAGAAAACCCAAGAAACAACTTATTTCTTTATGCAATTAAACGATTGAATGAAATATTGAAAGGAAAAAGTAAAAGTAGTGGTAAACCTGGCTGAAAGACTTGTTTACATCTCTGTAATTTCCTGTGTTTCATTTGGTTGTGAACTCCAGAGACTAAAGTATTCCTTTGGGCTTCAGTATGTTTCTAAGTTTTCTCTCTGTTCCCAAATACCCTCATTTAACAGCTAGGATAAGTCTTCTTAGTGCTTTTAGATGTAAAAGCACAAGTTTCACCATTTTTCTGTTAATTTTAGCATCTTAATGAAGAAATTAAGATACCAAAGATTCCCAATTCCTTCCTAAGTGCCTGTACCGCATTCATGTGGTTATGTGGCATTCAATGCAGCTGCAAATTTAATTCACAGCTAAGCAATAAATTGTTTCTTTGTACATAATTTATATTACACAATTTGTATGTTCCCCAGCTCTTTCAGAATCTGTCTCTATCTGCTGCTTTGGGTACTCATTATTGATTAATGAAGGTTTTATAGCTCCATAGTGAAGATACATATAATCTGACATTAATGAAAAACATTCCGCACACATGGAATCTGGCAAGGGGTCCTTCTACTTTTCTGCTTGCTGTACTAGTAGCAAACTCATTGAATACGGTTAACTACATTTTCTTACTTCTGTTACAAAGTAGTTACAAAAGTAGAGTGTAGTTCCTAAGAACTGACAACGCTCTCACTTGATTTTGGGCATCATTAAGCAATCTGTTGTTTTGGCATAACTAATTTTTGGGATTGTTACTTTTAAATATATTTTTCAATATGCTGGGTGTGAGAGCACATATTGCAACCATATTCACATGTGGAAGAATGTCTCTTAGTTGACCAAAGATTACTTACAAATATTTCTCCTGAGTTCTTTCTGAAGTCCTCTACTCAAATTAAAAAAAAAAAATAAATATTTTTTTTTCACAGCTGTTGAACACTGAGAGATTCCACTGACCATGGGTGCTGAAGAGTTCAGGCTACTTATTTTTAAAAATGTAAAACAAATTTGTGAACCTCAACATTAAGTATGGAACTTCAAAACTTATATCTTCATATGAGTGAAATCATGAGCTAGTTGTTGCTGTTAATGAAATGTGAGGCAACATTTGCATAAAGTCAAGCACTTAGTTAATCCCTGGGCAGGCAGTATGAAGTATAGTGTGTGCTGACAACATTGCCTGGAATGTCATCCCACTACCAAGCTCAACCTGGAATTAAGGTTTGTGAGCTAGGTATTAAATGAAGAATGCAGATGCTCTAAATGGAAAGTTTACAGTTTCATCAGACTGAACTCAAGATCCTGGAGATTTTTACTTCACCTATTGACTTAAGCATTAGAAATCTCCACAGTCCCCACAACCTTTTTCAAAGAAGCATCTGTTTCTCGTGGTTCATTGAGGTATTAACCATTTCAGGCACCAGGTGGTTTTTATGATCAGATTTAAGGCCTGACCCCACAGACCTTATTCAAAGATATTTTACTGTGCAAAGTAGCTTTAATAACAATGGGAAGGAGAGGAGGGAAATGGCTTGTTTATTGTCCATCCATGTCTTTGAGATCATATGTAGTTGATTAGACAAAACCTGCAGCTTGTTTGTTTTCACCCCAGCTAGCTTTCACACATTCAGCTTGAGATCTGAGGGTCTAGCTGAATTTTTCCTTGACATGAAAACCTGCAGAAAATAATAAACTGAAGTTCACCTGCAGAGACCAGCGAAGGATACTGAGTTGCCCCTGTGCAACCAACTGTCAGCGAAGACACCAATCTCCCATTGTGGCTGAACTGAGTTACCATACCAACTACACAAACTTCTGTTACACAGGAGGTGAACTGGGATAGGAGATGCTGTGTGCTCCTCTCACTTCTGGCAGCTGGATTTAGGTGTGCTTTTCAGTTATTGGTTTCTGTGGCCTAACTTAAAACTTCCACTCCTTGTTTGCTGTGGGTAAGACNCTAAAGGCTTTTCATGTTACATGATACAACAGTCCAGTGAAAGTCCTACTTTCTACTCATTACATCTTTTCTTTTTTAAACTGCGATGTCTCTTTAATTTGAAAAACAGAAAACAGAAGGTGATTTACAAAAGTTATTCTTGTTGCTTAACAAGAATGTCAAGAGCTCTGCTGCTCTTAGTACATGAAATCTACTTGAAATGACCAACTGCTTTGTTGTGTGAAAGTGTGTTCTGCTCAGAGGGGAAAAAGTTGTATTTTCTAGGAAAGAGATTGTACCCTAATGATGTTTAGAGAAAGAGAGGAAACTGGCAAAAAGCAAAATATAGCCTAAGAGTAAATGGCAAGCCTTATGGTTTTGTTACAGTAGTTCCTTGTTAAACTAAATTCTTCCAGAAAATTATGCTTTTTTGGGGATTGTGAAATGTCCAACTTAACGAGAAACAAGCATGCTGCCAGGGGCCCTACATAGACGCTAACCAATGAACAATGTTTTCTACCGACACCATCAACAGGAACTCAAATGCAGACAGTTTGAGGAGGGCAAGGGAAAGCCTGTTGAAAACCAGAAATTATGATGGAGCAGTGGAGGAAAACTACAGGCAATATAGTTGTTCGGGTTTACTTTGGGTTTGTTTTTTGGGTTTTTTTTGTTAGGTTGGTTGGTTGGTTGGATGGTTTTAGTTCTGCCTTCTTATACTTGGTTCAGGGGATTGAAACATCTGTTAGTTTGGAGAAAAACAATACGATTTGTTAAATAAGTATGCAATTTTCAAAAATTCTGGACTCAACGTCTGATAAAGAAGCTAACTTATTTTAGAGCATATATGTTTCTATGAAACTCACAAAGCACATAATAATTGCAGAGGAAGGAAAATAACAATTAAGGGAACACAGAATAACTGAATGTTTGGTGTCGGAAGGGACTTCCGGAGATCATCTAGTCCAAATCCCCTTCTAAAACAGGTTCACCTAGAGAAAGTTGCATGGGATCATATCCAGGAAGGTTTTGAGCATCTCTAGAGAAGATCTCACTCTCTTCTTTTCCATATCAGACACAGAAGTCTAAGTCTGCCAGAAATCTAAATCAGAATAAGCAATTCACAGCCATCCCCAGACTTTTTCTCTGCTATCTTTATTGCAGGACTCTTAGTCGTTCCTCTTTGAGAGACATTAGGTGTGTGACACCTTAAAGGAGAATAGGAAGGTATATAACCTGGAACTGAAATTAGAAATTCTGGCTAAATATTTGGTAGTACATACTTAAGCTTTACAAAAACTGTGTCAAGACATTTTCCCCAAGCCTGTATCCATTGTGCATCAAAAGTATGTGTAGTAAATCATCTTGCATGTTAAATAGTTCATACTAAGGGTCACTAAGCCACACTAAGGTTAAGATCCAGACAAACTAAACTTCAGTTATAGAGACAAAACTATAAAGCAATGAGAGAAAACAGTAAGGCAGATAGAGGAAATAAAAATGGGCCTGGAATGTCAGAGCCAGAAAACAATCCTAAACTAAACATTGGAAAGAAACAAAAATATGAAGAGGAAGGCAACATGGCATGATTACATGAGCAGTAGGTACCATAAAAAATTAGTTTGGATTCCAAAAATGTTCACGCTAAAAAGTATCTGATAATCTGTCATGCATCTAGAATATAGTTAAAGACATAGAATATAGGTGTAGGTACAACAAAACTGAGCTGTGACTAAAGATTCCGGTGAATTTTTCTTGCCACCGACCATATAAAACCTGTTCATGAGGTGATACATTGTCTCAATATATTGTTTCAACACAAGTGTGAACATCTGCATATACATTTAAAAACTTCCTTGGCATGAATTTTCCTCTATCATGGGAATAGGCACTTCAGGGAATTCTTCACCCATAAAAATTCAGCAGAGAAGACAATCATAATGAGTATGTTGCCAATGGCACTATATTAACATATAGTAAGTCTATATACGTATTAGTACCTAGCAAATGTAATAGTTACTAAGGATAATGATCTTTTTACCGTAATAGAAGGCTGGAGCATCACACGCAAACCCCTTGATACTGTGTATTACTAGAAGATAATTAATTTATGTACCATCAGTTACAGCAGTTACAAATCGAACTCTCACTTTTCAAGGTGTGACAAACCTTGATTTGGGCTTCTGCTACAAATAGCTAGCTGTAGATTAGGAAAATCCAACTGTATATTAGCAATCTCAGTCACTAGCTACTGACCCCAGGCATAAATTGTAAAATTGCAGCTAACTTAGACACTGAGGCTAAACCTGCCAAGGGCTCACTACACAGCTGCACAACGCCAGCTAGAATTCGTCTGAGTGCAGGAGAAATGCTCAGTCTCTAACCCTGTACCATGATACAATACAGGGGGTTCACAGTTCATAGCAGGTTTTTATAGCTCAGTGAAAAGACTATGTGGGAAAAGTGTGGTTCCCAATGACCTTTCTAATGTAATTGACCACTGGGATTTACCAGATGCTCTTTCCTCTCAGATTTGAGGGCCATAATTATGAGTGGCTGTAAAAGATTCACCAGGAGAGCAGCATAAATTCAGCTGAGGGTCTCAAGAGACCTGTCCCAGGAGGAGAGCACTGTTAAGGGCAATATAGTAAAGGATTTCAACTTATGCATTCTAGCACTAGTAGAAATACAATGAAAAGGATGAAAAACCATATCAATTTTATAGGTTTAGGAGGTGTGGAGACTTCAGTAAAGCATCCAAATATTCCTTGGGCTTATCAAACTTTTTCTAGCTCTTTGATATTTATTGTACACAGGTGCTCATAATTCAGAGCATCAAAGAAACACAACTTTCTCAAATCCTTAGTAAAAAAGGTTTTAAGAGTTCCTTCATAACATCTATTGTATATTTGTAAGGGAAAATAAAAGAACATGTTTTGATTTCATTACTATTTGTGCTCACTGTGGCTTTCTGGGACTATAGAATTGCAATATAGAGGTATTGTGAGAAAATGACAAAGGACCCTTATGTAGAATCTCTCTCACTTTAAATTTCCCAATCAATACCTTGCTTTCCTTAGCATCAGAATACATGATTTACAGAAATTACAATCCCTTTCAATGCTTTCTTAAATTTGTAATTACGACTAGGAACTAATGAGGCAATCGGTTGTAAGTGTTTCAGACAATTATTCTGACTACCATTCTAGATCTAAGTTATATTACCTTCTTAAAAAGCTTGTGTTAAACCTCTATAAAATGCAGAAAACTTTTCAACTCTTGTTGAATAAAGTGTGTGCTTGTTAAGTGCTTGATGATATTTTATATTTCTTGGGAACCCTGATTATTTTAATGAGGTACAGAGTGGTGAAGATTTGTGTGTTGTCCAAAGCCAAGCTGTTTAATCTAATATTTTCCTATAGCACATGCACAGATCTGAAATATGTTCAGGTATTTGTTGTTGTTGGGTTTGGGGGTTTTTTCCACCTCTGACTCCACTCGTTTTAGTGGAGCTTAGTGCCAAAGTTTCCCCAGGCAGCATTTTCCAAAACAGCTCAATTTGTTGGTGTCATAGGCTTGCTCAGCACACACAAGACACATTATTTCTTATTTATTTTGAGTTCCAGTATAAACACATTTGCAGCATTAAGAGCAGCTCCCTTCTGCATGCCTGTGATTTCTGCTTGGTGGGTGCCAAGCTGCTTCTGTAAACCTAAGGGTGTAGCCAGAAGTCACTCTGAGTGGCTTCAGAAACCAGATTTGTCAATCATCTTATATCTAGCAATATTAGGTAATACAGTTCATGGTTGCTGCAGAAGATTCTGTGTATTCTTGTATATTTTCACTTCATCTGAAACAGGAAAAAGCAAAATGGCCCTAGACTCATTTGTAAAGCGATACTTATGATGCAAATGACATGGGAAGTCTTTAATTCTGTACTAACACTGGGACACTTCACATGAGCATGTACGTCTGTGTCAGCAGCCATTGGGGGTTTTTCGGGACATGTGCTCCTACCAGCTTGGTATGGGCCCAGCAGCAAATATTATCCAATGCCTATGTGAGCCATGTCATGTGTGTGTCACTGTCAGGAGCAGTCATAAATCTAGGCAGAATTCAGATAAAAAGAAGCTACTGCAGACACCACAAGCACAGACATTCTGCCTGCTGCCTTCTTGGGTGAGCCCACCTCTTCTCCAAGTCTGGTAATACCACCACCAGAGCAGACAAGTTCATTGCGAATCATGTATAGCTCATTGATACTTCTTACCAGAAGAGGACGCTGAGGGGAGACCTTATCGCTCTCTACAACTACCTGAAAGGGAGGTGTAGCCAGGTGGGTGTCGGTCTACTCTCTCTGGCTTCAAGTGATAGAACAAGAGGACACAGTCTTAAACTGCGTCAGGGGAGATTTAGACTTGACATTAGAAGGAACTTTTTCACAGAGAGGGTGATCTCTCAGTGGAATGGGCTGCCCAAGGAGGTGGTGGAGTCACCGTCCCTAGAGGTGTTTAAGAAAAGGTTGGATGAAGTACTTGGTGGCATGACCTAGATATGAGGGTAGTGCGTATAGGTAGGACGGTGTGTTGGTAGCAGNCTCTGTGATTTTATGTAATTCAGTGTGCATTGATTTAGAGATTGGATGTTTGCTCATTCAAAATGTTTGCCATCAGTGCTACATAAAGCAGCACAGAGTTTGCACTATGACTATTAAGCCACTCAGTACCAAAAAAAAAAAAAATTTTTTAAGGTAAGGATAATTTTCAACACACAGGCCTTGGAATATTTCCGCAGGTGTTTTCTACACTTAGGTAGTACAATAATACTGTATTAGAAAAAGGCTCTATATGTGTTAGAGCCAGAGTTTCAGCTGGCACAGAGAGATGTATTTCCATTGAAGTCAAGAATCTGGCCTTATGCTATCTAAGCACTTGAAATCTTCAAGATTTGGCTGCAGACCTTGAGAACAAGCTTTGTTGCAAGACTTTCAGCACTGAATCCTTGCACTTGGACCACAAAAATATCCTTTCATGCAGTATTTTGGCACTTCACCCTCTGGCTTGAGCCAGAATCGAGATGTACAGGAACATGGAAAATAAATTTTAAAGCAATGGAAATGTTCAAATGGAAACTTCAGATGGGTCTGTGCTAATGTTTAGTTTGAGGGAAAACTCCTGATCACAGTTGTTTTTATGTGTATCATTTCATTCATCTGTCTTTCATAGTAGGGGTAATTCTGAAATGCACTGAGTATGACTCTCTCAGGAGGGAAAAGATAATCTTGTGGTTAACACGCAGAACTGGGAGTAAGGGATTTGCTTCTCAGACACCTATAGTGATTTTAGGCAGTTCACTTAAGCCCTGATTCAGCAAAGTATGTGAGCATGTGAGTAACTTTAAGTACATGAGTGGCCTTATTAAATCCTGTAGTGCATTTAACAAAACCATACAGCTACAAAGCACTGTGAACAGTTTTTGTTAATGATGAATAAACGACTGTTATTCCTCACACTGTGTGCTGAATCTTTGATAAATAACAACAGAGTGCACAGGGTAATTGAGCAGTTCCCAGCACGAGGAGGAATATTCATAAGGATCCAACACTGGACAAGCTTTGAAAAGAACCATAACTTTTTCTTGTTCTTTCTTGTACAAAACTCCCCTGTGTAAGGTCTTCAGGCATCCTTCTGAGTCTTTGGGAGGCTTTTTTTGATTTTCTGATGAGTAACTAAATAGCTGCCTAAAAGCATAAAACCTAAATAAAGTGTATTCAGATGGAAAATGCCTACAAAAGAGTTGTAGGGAATGGCTCTGAAGTGGTGAAAGACCTAAGGAAACAGTTCCTTCTGTGAGGAGGAACACTTGTGTCAGGGGACTCTTGGAGAGGGTCTGGAGTTTCATAAACACCAGTGCTGATTGTCAGAACTTCCTTCTCAAAATACTGAAAATAGTTTTATGTAGAAATGCATAATAAAGCACAGGGAGTGAGGGGATGCATTATCCATCACTCTGCTTTATTACTCTGCTCAGGAACTGCAATAGCCATTGTGAAATATGTTGTTTCTCCCAGCAGAATCTCTATAAATGGGGAAATCAAAACTTATTCTACCGCCAAATAAACACACTAAAAGTTAAATAATTTTGTGCTAGCTAGTGCTATTTGCTCACAGCCCACACTAAGAACTGCTGAATGGGGCATGACCCTTGAGACACCATAGTTATGTTTGGGAGGGGATTAATTTGAAATCCCTTTTTTAAATGGTGTTGCATCCTTGCTTCCTACTGTGAAAAAGACTGTAGGCTATGGGTGAAACAACTTCACATCCCTCACTGATTGTTTTGCACCAGGAGAAAATGTTATTGGCATCACTGAGATAATGATTCTTTCTCCTCACATACATAGCTTCTCCAAAATAAAAATACTTTATCTTTTGCAAATCCTTAATGATCCTGGCTGTAAACCTCTGCAGTAAAAAGGGCCATATAGACACACCTTACTTTTTGTACCAGGCTGCCTGCATTGCAGAGGAATCTGTTCTAATTGGGACCACTACTCCTCCGTTAATATTTGCCTTGGTCCCACTGCTTCATGTCCTAGCTGAACTTGCCTAGTTAGGTATTTAATGGGGAGTTCATTTCCTGCCATTGAGAACCTGGCACCAGTCCTGGATATCTCCATGTCATTGCAGGTTCCATTGCAGCTTTGTCTACAGGAAATGTATCCAGAGGGTACTGCTTTCTTTGGATTCAGGCTAGTATGAAGTTCTCCATTTTACCACAGATTTCACTACAGATTTCCTACAGAAGCCGTCACATCTCATTTAAAGAGAGAGAAGAGTAGGGAAGGCAGCTCAAGAGCATAATCACCGAGATATATATGTTTACATGAGTTTTGTTCCTTAAGAACCTGAAGTTTTACTTCTGCAAAGCCTTCCTGGCTAAAGTGGACATCTCAGGACTTGTCTCTCCTAAGTATTGGTGGGATCCATCAGGAAGGTCTTTTAACTCCAAGGCGGTAGGATTCACCTGCGGAAATCTTTCGTCACCCAGGAGAATGACTCCTACCATGCCTTACCCTAAGTTGGGCTGAAAGAACTGCAAAGTCCAGAACCCAACACTGCATATGTATTTAAACTCAAAAAAAGGGAGCAGAGTCTAGGATCCTTCCGAAATTTAGATTTCTCAACTCCTTAATATTAAAGATCTTTCAGCAGGCTCTAGTCTTTTCATCTTTCAAACAGAGATGACAATGATTCTCTACCTTTTTAATACTGGAGGCATATTACTAAGAAAAGCCACTTTTCCTAGAATGGGGCATTGAGACACATTAACTGAGACTTCTTAAGTATCTCAAGAGCCTGTTCTGAACATGAAAGAAACCTATAGGTGGATTTCTTCTAATCTATTTTACCTGTTTATGAATGTCAATTATGAGAATTTAATGTGGTATATTAACTAATATGATTCTAAAAACTTCCTGAAAATTCACATAATTATTAAAAAGCCAAAGAATTCTAGTAACCACATTAATCTGATCTATACTTCTATTCAGTTGCCGAAATATGTTTCTTTCTCCATGGCTGAAGCACAAAAACAGCACACAAAAATGTTTCCATGGGGGACTCAGTAGCTTTTTTGGTCCCCAGGATCATCATTCTCAGCATGACCAGTCTGAGGAGGTTCAAGACTCTAATTTTAATGTTATTTTTGGAAATGTCTTGAGTTTCTGCAGTTTTGGCTTTAAATGAGATTGGAGTCATGCTTCTCAGCCTCAGCTGCCAAGCTAAACTTTTCCCTTGGTGTGAAAGCACGTGTTTACCCATGTGCAATCTAAGCTACAATGTCTTGCTGTAATTGCATTTGTAAAACATCTTCCTAAAAATACTACCTCTTAAGATCATGCACGTGGGGGTTTTTTTTGTCTGCACCCAAAAGGGGAAAAGAGTTAAAAAATACAAATGTAATGTATTATACAGGAGCTAGTTTATTTTAGAATGAAAATAACCTGCAGCATCAGATGCTATTATTGCTGTTAATTCATTGCCTCACAGTATCTGCCTCTGTATGACTTGATGAATTTCCACTACCCATTCATTATTGCAAATGAATTTTCAAACACTTCAAATAAAGCAGGCTTTGGATAGCTCACCACATTCTTATGAAAAGCAGCATTGTGAAGCAGTGATGAGGAACAGTTATATAAAACAAATCCTCAGCACCCCTTCCCCAGCAACACAAAGGGAATATTCCACGGACAAGAATAAGCTGTTTTATTCACATAAACTTAGATTCCAGGGAAACCGCATTTGCTGTGCTAGTATATTAAATTCTGTTGAGTAGTTTGTGAAGGCTTCTCTAATTCTGCATGCCCAAATTTGGCACCTATTTGCTGCATATCTTTTGATAGACCGTAAAATCAAATTGAACTGAGCAGCCTTATGCAAGGGCTACTAGCATGCTGGTTTGACCTATTTGAATTCTAAAGCTTCATTAAACTGTTTCTGCCAAATAAAAACTACCCTGAGCCCTCCCAAAAGTCAAACCACATTCCCATTGTGGTCCAAGAGCAATATACTGTAATGCCCGTTTATGCTCCTAGTCCTGTCTGTCCTTGAGGACTGACTCCAAGGCACCTCTAGCTTCTATTTGCAGCTATATAGAAATTCTTTTAATAAAGAGTAAAGGAAAGACTTGCTGAAACACTGTCTCATCCAGTCACTCCTGGATACTCTCTGGCCACCACTCCACACACTCCTTTGGCCACGCTGTCTGCCAAGATATTTTCCAGTAAATGTTGGAGTTATTGCCCTTTGCAGCACAACCTTCACCTCTTAGATAGCCCTTCAGTCAGGCACCTATGGCTCTGTTACAGACAGTAGAATCTCAGTGTGTTGTGTTTGCTGTAGCTCGTTTCTTCTGGTAGCGGGTGTGGGGGGGTGGGGTGGTCATATTGGGGAGGCTTTTCTTTGAGAAGTTGTTGAAAGCCTCCCTCACAGCTGGCAGAGGTAATGCCAGCAGCTCCTGGCTGGGCCAGCTGCCGGCCAAGGCCAGGCCAGTCAGGAGAGATAGAGATGCCTCTGTGATAACATATTTAAGAAGAGAAGAAAAAAAGTAACAGCAAGAAGAAGATGGCTGCTGGAGACGAGACGTGAGAAATTGTAACAACAAATGCAGGCACCAAGGCCAGGGCCAAAGGAGGGGAAGGAGGTGTTCCTGGCATCTCCTTGCAGCTTGGGGTGATGACCATGGTGAAGCAGGCTGTCCCCCTGTAGCCCATGGAATGGAGAGAACACAGGGATGCAGAGATCCACCTGTAGCCCGTGGAGAGGGGAGCCCACGCTGGAGTAGGTGAATGCTGGAGAGAGGCTGCAGCCTGTTGGAGCCCACATTGGAGCAGTCCAGGAGAGACATGTGGCCCGTGGTGAGGAGTCCACACTGTGTGGCAGAACTGCACCCTGTGGAATGACCCACAGGCAGCAGAGTATGGAAGAGCTGTTGCCCCTGGGATGGGAGTCACGCTGGGGAGGGTCATGAAAGACTTTTACCCATGGGAAAGACCCCATGGAATGCAGGGACATGGCCTCTTCCCCTGAGCAGCAGCAGATAAACACCAGCTGCCTGTCTTTCCCCTACTCCTGACCCCCCCTGTCTCCTGGAGGAAAGGGGAATGCGTAAGAAATGGGTATACGTTGTAAGAGACGGAGGGGTGGGGAAGAAGGTTACCTTTAAGATGATACCTCTCACATTAAGCTCTGATCTTGTTAGAAATAAATCCTTTACATCCCCACTTGGAGCTTGCTTTGCCTGTGTCAGTAAAAGATTTCTAATAGTCCTCATTCCTGCTGTAGCAAAAACCCTTCAGGTTTTTTTTCTTTTCCTCTCTCTTCCCCTGTTTGTATGGGGAAGGGGGGAATGAAGTGAGAGAGTGGCTGTGCATGAATCTCTGGCATTTAGCCAGGATCAAACCACTACACCCAGGAAGCCAGACATTAATAAAAACCATTGTTATTTTCTCTTTAACTATTTCACACTTTTTTTTGGGGGGGTAGCAGATAACAGTGCTCAAATAACACATACCACCATGTTAATTTTCTCTTTTTGGCATAACTGGGAAGAAACTGTCTAGTAAGTCTCACTAGAGAGGTTGTTCACTGAAAATTTCTGCCTCCATGTTGTAGAGGCAAGAGGTCTAAATAAACAATGAGGTTTCAAAATATTTCTCTGCCAAAACTCTCTAGCAGCTTCGATTTCCCTCTGCATCTGAAGAATGCTGTTAAAGTTCTGTGATTTCATTTCCATCTAGTGCAAGTTCATCCATCACTAGTGCCCACTGATTTCTCTTGTGGAACAACTTTTACAAGGTGTGTCTTTATTAGAATTTTTAACAATTGGACAGACAAATCCATACACCAGGGAGATAAATGCGTGCACTTTCTTTTTCTCAAAATGCTGTCAGGCATGCACAGAAGCAAAGCACTGTATGATATTTGTATGATTTAGACCCAAAAATACCTCCCTGAATTTCTTATCCTGCCCAAGGCTCAAAAGCTGTATCTGTAGGTAAGTTTTTCATAAGTACATTAAAGATTTCTCTTAGTACATTTTGCTGTGGTTTTTTTGCCCCACATTAGCACATTATTGAATTTGATCACCTAAATCTGTATAAGAATATATGAAGAGCCATCCTGGGGCAAGCCAAAGATTTCTCTAATTCACTAGCATGTGTTCAATAATGGTGGTAGCAGACAATGACTTTTTCTCTTAAGTAGCTTCTCACCCTTTAGTAGCATGTGGCTGAGGAAACCACAGGAGTTGGAGACAATTCCTTTTAATAACACTAGACCTACCTCTAACAAGTTCCCTATCACTCAAAGAATCCATTTAAACTTTGGGCCTTTACAGTGCTAGGTGGTAATGAGTTCTAAAATTCAGTTATATTCTATACAAAAACATTACCTCCTTTGTCTGTGAGCTGAATGTCTCCGCTCAATGACCATACTTCTCTATGTACTTTGCTGGTACTCCTTTTCACGTGTTCATTCTAACTAGCATCAGGAGATATGTTGCTTATTTGGAAGGACAGCAATGAAAATAGTGCAATTTTCTCCCCTCATTTTTAGGGCATATTCATATATATTTGTCTAATTAGGTCTATTAGGGCTTGGTTTTTTTCACATATCAGGAGATATTCATAAGAGAAAGAACTGAGTGGAATTCAGTTATTCATGAGAAATAATGTTAGACGTAAGGTTGAAAAAAAACTGTGAAAAATTCTTTGGCAGAAACAATGAAAAAGGTTGCATTGATGTAGACAGAAAAGGAAAAAAAAAGCTCTACTGGGCTGGACACTGAGTCATCTGTTTATCCCCAGTGTATGATGAAGATAAGTGTAATTTGCAAAGTTTCCATTTGTCTTTTGGTTTGAAGTATTCTGCATACCAGAAGGACTCAATTTGGAGGTGAAGAGAAGGTGTCTTACTCTGATCAGTGTATGCAAAGCTTTTAGAGTAAAATGACAATAATGGAAAATTCACCTGTTCTTATTTTTCATTACAAAATAAAGTCCTAGACTGTATATTTCAAGTGCTTGGCTTAAGTTCATGAATATATTGAAACAAAAAGGGAAAATTTATGGTTCCTTACTGTTTGATATGAAGCAAGCAACGTAAGTGTGCGATCTTTGCTAAGTTTTATTTCAAGACTTGGATCTGCTTTAAAGCATAATTTGTTGGTTGCAAGTCACAATGCAACCCCTGGTGATAGCCAAAACTAAGCCCGTCCTGTAACTGGCCCCTCAAAATTCATGGTATAATCTGTTTTGTTTAATTTCCTGCATAACGCTCTAGCAATGCTATTGCAGACCTCCTTAATTTAAACTGGAATACCTTCAGAAAGAAAGACTTTCGGACTCATTATGGGGATGAGAAAAGGTAAGATGATCTTTAGGCTTAGGAGAACAAAAGCAGGAAGGAGATACTAGTACTGGTGCACTCTAAACATTCAAGAGGGAGTAGAGCAGTTGATTCTACTTATATGACACTGCTGACAAAGAAACTAATGGCCTTAAAGTGGGAATGAGTAAACAAAAGCCGAAAGGGAGAAGAGGTTATCAGCTCTCTGCACAGCGAGGTGCTGACCCAGCCTTCCAGCAGGACTACTAAGAACAGAAAGCACTTGATAAGTTTCCTAGACAGATTGTAAACTACAGTTGCTAGCTACAGTAAAGGGCTGCATTCACTGACCTATGGTTCTCATAAGGTTTCTTGTTCCTATCTTTAGATACAGTCCTTGGGTTTAGTTCACTGAGCTGTTAACTCCAATACAGATTTTCAGTCCAGATTTTTGGCTAGTGTGGTCTTCCTTGAAACCAAAGAAAATATTTGTGATAAAGAAGTGCAGCAAAGTCAAACGCTTCGGTTTCTCAGGCACAAAAGAACTCACCAGATAGGGTCATAAGAAAAGAAAAGCTAGTATGTACTAAGCATATCATCACTCCACTACAATTTTTTTACAGATGTTCTTCCAATTGATGGCATATCTGATTTCCCTCAGTTGAGGTTCCTGGTGTATGAAAAAGCACTGGTACTACACCTGGGCTCACAGGGAAAACTGTTTTCAGATGTTTTTCAATACCTGAACTTCAGCAGTTAAAATTTGTTTTGCCTCCAATTGTATCTTTAATGAGCTGAAAAGGGCACTGAATGTCAGCATTCCAAACATCAGGAGGACTTGGCTGTGGGTCCAGCTTTCGCAGCTTGGCCCAATTTTTAGTATAATTTCATATACATATCTTCTATTTACATTTTCTTATTCATCTTACTCATCAGTAAATCTCATTTTCAGGGAATTCTCTCATTTTTTAACTAAGTCAACATTATGTTTGCCAGGCACAGTATCATTACATAAGTAGGAATTTCACCTTGTGCCAGCAGAAGTCATGGGACTTGTTCTTGAAAACAGTCTGCAAATCATCCTCATTAAAGAAATAACAGCGACTAATTCTGAGACTCGTATCATTAAATGAACAGTGAAGCCACATGAGCATTATTTCATCTTCTGCTCATTGGAGAGTTGGTAATCTTGCTTTAGGCAGAACATATGACTGTTTAGAAGTCCTTCTCACAAACCATTTCTATGATTTACTATGACCAAAATTGCCCAGCTTATAGTATTTTTATATGAAAATGAAAATGAAAAAAAATATTCAGTGAAGTAGTCTTAGCTTTGGCTTCAATAATCTCTCTGAGAAGTCACATTTTCTGTGGAGGTGAAAAGATTTTCTAGGCAGCTTGAAATAAGGTCTTAGCTGCAGTTTTAAAATGTTCCATCGGTGCAAAGTGGGTGCCTTGCAGGGTATTGTATTCTTCAGGCATTTTCCTTTCTCCATAAAAAACCCTCACTTTTATTTCAGTAGTATATGGTCAGGATCTCAGTGGCAGTGGGTTGTCACACTTTAGTGATAATATGTTTACTGATTTTAATTGTTAAAAGCATCTTGGAACAAATATTTGTAACCGTAAGTTATTTATAGTCTTTTGAGTGGATTAGAAAGTACAAAATATATTTACATTTTCTAGGGCAAATTCTTCATTCGGACTCGTATTTTTCAGCAAATATGTCGCCAAAAACCAGGAGTCTCCAAAATTGAAGTCGAAGGCAATTAAAGACTGGGAATAGGCTGGTAGCTTAGAAATATGAGCTTGTTAAGTGACAGCAGCTAAAAGACACAGACAAATTGAATTGAAATGAATGACAGCCTTTTGTAAATAAAATAGATGCTACTACAGAAGTTAAATATGTCATTTATTTATATATATGTGTTATTCATCTTTTGTCATGACTCGAAATGCACACGCTTAATCTGTAGAGGGAGCTTTCTGAGACAGGAGTGAAAATGAAAAGGGCAACACCACACACCCAGTGTCACGATGACTTTACAATCTATACAGTTAAATAATTTATTACATATTTTAATAAAAGGCTCAGAAAGAGCCCATTATCTTACAAAGTTCTTTGGCAAAATAATTCTGATTTAAACACAACAAAAAGAATTGCATGGGTTCAAGAAGGGTGACCAAAGCACTGGTTTTTGCTGTCATTGGAACACTATCAAATTATGTGTCCAAAACAAATGAATCTGAATGGAAGTAGTTAAAATACTGAAGTAAAACAGTCCAATTTTTTTAAAGATATTATTGCTAGCAGTATCCTCCTCCATTTGAAATCTGCATTGGGAGATAGGGACCCACTTCAAGTAAATGAGTCACTTTTGCATCCTAGCCAGAACAATTAAACTTCTTGTATAAAACATGACCTGAAGCCTGCCCTTCACCACATCATCCCTCCTCAAAATCCCAGAGGTCAGCTCTGACATTTAACAGCTCACAAATTCAGTTTCTTAGCTCCTGGGGCCAACTTCATGCTTTTAAAACCAAAACTTTGTTACTGAGATTGATATATATATATATATGTGTGTGTGTGTGTGTGTGAGTGCGTGTGTGAGTATAAATGCTTGGATGTGTGAGTATAAATAAGTGTAGGCACATATACAGCAAACACATGGCTTTTTTTCTAGTCTATTCAGTTGGGGCTTTTTTATATTTCTGCAGAGATAACATCTTTCTCTCTTTTATTTACATAGCTGCCATGAGTTGTAAAGGTACACATTGTCACACCAAACACTATTTCAGTGCTGGTGCCAAGATATGAGCCTGACATATGAAATTGTGCAAAACAGATGAGACAAAAAAGCCAAAAAACAGTTAATGCATTTTGCAACTTGGTACTTCTTTATTTCTAGCAATTGAGTAGTTTTAGGTGGTGGGTGGTTGTGCTTTCTTTTTTTTTTTTTTTTTTAAATTGATTTCTTGCCATGTTGTGTATACAATTCCCTAAAAACATTAGCTCATTTCTACGCCAGTTTTAAAGATTAGCTCATCTGGGTTATGTACTTCAGCGTGTAGGTGTTGAGTGCTAAATACAGTTTCATTTTTCACTTTTAAAAGGCATTCTTAACAATAACAGCTACTTAATTAGTTTGATCTTCTGAGCAATTTATCACACTCTCTATATCAGGATAAAAATAAGGCCATCAGCTCACAGGTGCAGTGTGAAGGGTCAGGACAGGACAATTTTAAGTTATTTGTATACATTTTTCCAGTAATTTCCCCATTTTTACAGAATATTTATTTTTTAATGGTAGTAAGAGTGCAGTAATGTCCTTACAGTAACAGTCATAACTCAAAGCCCATTAATTTACAATGAATGAAGACAAATAGAATGTGACTTTTCCTTACCTGATGGAGCTCTTTCAGAAAAGTTCCCCTGGGCACAGAGGAGCAATGAATCATTTCAAGTATTTGATGAGGATAAAATAAAATTGAAACCACAGATGAAGATGTTTTAGTCTGACTTTATTCTTAAAAAATATCTTCCTGGTCATATGCAAGGTATACAGCCAAGCTTCCCTAATGCAAGCCATTTATGACATCCATTTCGTGACAGAAAATAATAATATATATA
>WEKX01000383.1:0-23409 GCA_013390025.1 Pitta sordida
CCTTACTGATTCTGGGATTCTGTGATATGACATTCAAGAAGTTCACTCTTGCATGCTTGAAGTATTTGTGTAATGCTTCCTTTGATCTATATGAACTATAACTGGCAACAACTAGGTTGGGAAGAAAAGCATTTTTCCCCCCTTCAAAAGGTATGTTAGGGCTGCTGGGGTTAATACAGGGTGGAAGCTGAATATACAGCTGCAAATGTAGCCTGGCTTGCTGACCTGAAATGTTGTGCTGGCCAAAGAACAAAAGCCTGACTCACGTCTCCTTACCTTTGCCTCCTCTAAAGCAGCTAAATCCCCTAAATTGCATCCCTGGGCAGCAAAACAAAGTGAAAAGATGCCAGTACCAACACCCTCCAAAAAAACTCAGTATTTGAAGATGGTAAACTAAAAGTGCTGAATGGGAGTATGTATTGAGTATTCAGACACAGCCTCAGTACTGCAACCCACTCCCAGTGCATGCTAAGCAAGTAGGTGATTCTGAATGCAGGAAACATTTTCTTTCAAATTTAAAACACTATAAGATACCTTAATATAGTATAAGGTATTATATATCATAATATACTAATACCTATAGTTTGAATACAACATAATTGGTATTACAGTTGTATTACTAAGAAGCGAAGGATTTAAAAAATGAGTGTAAAAGCATAATTGCTAGTAGGAACAGATAAGAAGCCTTCTAAACACTTTGTGTGTGCTTTACCTTTCTACCTGTCTTTCAGCTTTTTATGCATGCCATTCTTAAAACCCTAACATTTTCCAGAGTTTTTAAGAAGTTTGCAGCAAAAGAGTTTGGGATATGTTTTCTTCAGTGAACAGGTAAATCAAGTCAGTGGGTATTGCTGTCTTAATTATGGAAAAGTCTTCCATAGCTTTGGGCAGCATGACAGACACAGCACAAGCCCTAGTGCCTTGGTTATCAAATAATTTAGCCATATGTGTAACTTCACGATAAAAGGACTATCATAAAGTCACTATCCTGTAATCCCTGAGGTAAGGGAAATGAAACCTATATATGTCCTAGATAACTTTTTTGTTCCCTCCATTCCAGGAGACTTGTATAGCATTCATATTCTCCATTTATTTGTAATTTCATTTCCTGTAGTTCATGATTAATGGAATCAGCTAGTTAACTAAAAAGGGGCTGATGGGGCAAAAGCTTGGAACTCAAAATGTGGTATATGGAGGAAGCTGTGGATTAATATGCATTTGGGTGATGCAAAGGGCTTCAGAGCTCATTAGCTCTGAAGGAAACAGCAGGATGAGATGTGGTTTCATTGTGCTGGGGGAGGTAGGTGAAGGAATTAAAAAGCAGTAATACGTGGCTGCATCCTGGATTGCAATAGGAAGTTGGATTTCTGTTTGACGACTCTCCTGCAGCACCCAAAGCACACACAGCAGCAGGTGTGGATGGAGGAGTGCCGGGCTGACCTCAGACAATGCAAATACTCTCACCTTGTTTGGCACATTGGCATACCTGTGCTACAGCATCAGCACAAAAGCAAACAAAAGCATGCAAGGTTAGACCCTGCAAACCCAGCCCAAATCACAAGGTCATACATACTGCAGGCAATTACATGTCAGATAGGATTACACACTTGTCATGAAACTTGATGTCAAATAACAATATAACAGACTATGAAATGTCAAGAATTTTAGATTAACATTTTAGGCACTGCTAACTTGAAAAATATAGCACATGAATCTACCCTTTTCAATTGGGCTGAAACTTTACGTAAAATGTCTTGCTGCCACATACACTCTACCTAAGGTATCTACAAGTTATTCCACTTATCAGTGGAAATGTGGGAAGGCAAAGAAAGAGAATGAGTTGTTCATTAAAGAAATACATAGTGCAAATATTATATGAACACAAATGCAAAGTGTAGAGTGCAGGCAAATTAGAAAAACTACAGCATGTATCAGCTGCTGCTAAAGACGATGCACCCTCAGGTTATTAAGTTGTGTGTTGAGGATAGATGTTTACAAGCTCCTTGAGCACACTAAGTAACTTGAAAGAGAAAAGGGTAACTGTGCTGTAAAGGATGCATGCTCCAAGCATGGTGTTTACAAGAGGGCAGTACAAAGAAACTGATTTTTTAAAATCTTTTAACTCTAAAGAGTAAATCTTTGTAGCAGTGCAAGGGAGTCATGCCTACAAATCTCATTATTCTGAAAGCTGCTTAGAAACTTTATCCCTTAGAGTCAACATACCACAATGTATTCAGAAGTACAATTTCAAAGAATCACAAATACTTCTAACAATTAGCTAAATTAGTTAGGGTTTTTTTTAAAAAAAAAAAGATGAAAAATTAAGATTTAAGGGGATTTACAAGGAAATAATTATAGTTGGGCGATGTTATACATTGGGAAGGAGGCAATTGAAAGGGATTGAGAGGAGTACAGTAGGAAGTGGATGTGGTTAAGACATTTGCAAGATTAGTTAAACAAAAGCCTGGTAAATCTGGAAGTAAGAAGCCAAGTCCTGGGACAAATGAACATATTTTCTTTGCATTCGGAGCTGCATGATTTATACATACTCAGCATCTAGCCTGTGGACTTAAGAATGATTGGGTAAAAGTGGTTTTGAAAGCTTATTAAAATACTACCCAGAAAAGTAGTACCGTGAGCCCCCAGGTTTTGCGTGTCCACAGGTCTAGGTTGGTGTCGCAAAGTCCACAGTTCGTGAAGATAGCAAACTCATAAATATGTAATTAAGCCCTACCTGTTGCCCAGGCACAGGACATGGCCGGGCTGGGCCACACCACTCGTGGCTTCTTTCCCAGCATCCTCCCCTCGCTGTTGTGGAATTGGAAGGGGCTGGGATCAGGGCAGGAATAAGACAGGCTGTGCCTCTCAGAGCTCCCTTCCTAGCTCTCTCCCTTCACTGCTGCAGGACAGGACCAGGATGGGCCATGTTTCTCACGGCTCCCTTCCCAGCTCCCTCCCCTCACCACTGAGGGATGGGATGAGAGAGGACAGGGCACTGCAACTATTAAACTGACACTTGTCTCTTTTTTTCTCCTTTTTTCCCCCTTTTTATTTTTCTTTCTTTTTTTTTTTCCCTCCGGCCTTGGCATATGCAAGGAATCAACTTCCCTGGGTCATCCTGGAGTTTCCCCACTCTGCACGCCTACAGCACCCAGCCCCCTTCCACGGCCAGCAGCTTCTGGCCCTGGTCACTCAGGGGAAGATGAAGCTGGAAGGTTGTGTTCCAGGCACAGCCTTCCCTCTGGGCTCATGACTGGGAACAACAAGAACTCAAGACACCTGCCTTGACATGCCCACCAGCCCAGCGCCAGCCCCTCCCTGCACAGCAGCAGGACTGCTGCCCTTCCCTCCTGTACTGGAAGGAGCTGTGGTCCCTCGGCAGCCACTGCCACTTGGGAGAGGGAAGTGTTTCTCCCATCTTTAGTTCTCCCAAACAGCCCAAGCATGCTTGATGCCCACAGGGCACGCTCACATAAACTTGCACCATGCTGATTGTAAACAGGCAGTGGGCAGATTTTTTTCTTTTCTTTTTTTTTTTTTGTTTTGTTTTGTTTTAAAGGTTTTGCCACCTGTGAACCTGGCTCCATCTTCCAGAGCAGCGTCAGACACTGGGGACAGGGCAGTGCTGCCAGTGCCGGGGGGCCTCCCATGGTCTCAGCCCTCCGGGTGGCACGGAGGGAGTGCAGGCACTGCCCTGCGGGTGTGGGAGACAGGAACTGCAGGACCGCCCTTCCCTTCATTGTCCTGGCAACAAAGGTCACTACAAGGGGACCAGGATGGCACACTGCCACAGCTGGGCCACGTGGCTCACGGCTCCTGGTTCCTATCCGTTGCTGCCCCCGTGGCTCTCAGGGCTTGTTTACATAGTCATGAGCTCATTTACATATTCATGAGCCACTTGCCCTCACAGAATTTCCTATGCATGTGCACACCCTCACTTTTTGGTGAAAAATTCACAGTGAGGTATTGAATCCACAGAGAGATGGACCACAGATAAGAGGAGGTCTTCTGTATATGGTAATTGATGCACAAAAGGTACTTATATTTTCAGAGATTAAATACCCAGTTGTTAGTACTGAATAGCTGCACATATTTCAGCGTCTGGGGTCTTAGATAATTAAGAAACTTAACAGGAATAAAAACTGTGACTTCCTATGCAAACTGGTTTATTGAAAACAAATATTGTCACAGGATTCATCGCTGCTTTAGAGATGGATTGTGAGTTTGAATATTCATGTGTGTTCTCAAAGAAGCAGGATGATATGAATGATAAAAATGGAGTAGGTAGGGGATGTTTGAGGTTATGAGTAAAGCTCTAGCACACAAATAGTATGAATTCTAGCTAGTACAGATACACCTTCTGAAATTCCTGCGGGGCTTTTCAATCTTTTGAAACATATTCAAACTCCCAGATAAGTTGTGTGTGGGTGCTTGATGTCACAACTTCTTCCAGGATTAAGAGACTCCAAACAAATGCACTGTCCTTTAGGTGTTCTAACAGCTTAGACTGGTCTGTGCTAGACCCTGAGCAAACACAGGATAAGGATACACAATAGACAGGATACTAAGGAAAAAGACAACAGGGAAAGATAAAGAGTTGAACCAGATCAGCATGATAGTATCTAAACTTTGTACTCCCTGCTGAGCCTGTAGAGTTCCTGGGTTCTTTTGCATTTTGCATACTGAAATTTCAAAACCAAAAGGCAAGGGAATCTGTCTTGATGTTAAGCAGAACTATTTCTATGATGACTCCTATTTGATTTTTCTTGCTTCAGAGAGCCAGTACCATGTTCAGAGCACTGTCAGCATTCAGGAAGAATAGACAAGCACTGAGAATTTCATGCTCTTAAAAATAAACACTGTCAGCAGGATACATAAAGTAATGTATTGAATTTGAAATACAACATCACAGGAAAATGAGGAAAACAAGAGTCATCTGCTAAGGATTTCTGGATAGATCAATTTACATAATGGTGTTCTTTAACAAGGCAACTTTATTTTAGAAGTTAGACAGGACAGTGGTAAGAAAGAATTATCTTTTTTGTCTTTGTTCAGAGCTCATCAGGCTGCTCATTCCAAGATCCCCTGAGCTTGGTGGAAGGTTGGGTGTGTCCAGACAAACTATATGAAGATTTATTGGCTTGATTTCTGCTACTTGCTTAGACCTCTGGTGTTGACACACTTCATACAAGGACTGTTGTAATGAAGATGTGCTGTTGTGCAAAGCTGAGGAACCTGAAAGTCATATATTTAGGCAGCGTGCAGGTATTTTTTAAGGACTTTAACCATCAGAAGCTCTTGAACCATGACAACCATCTACTGAATGCCTATTGTTTGCACTTTATACCAGGTCACACGTTTCGTCAGTAACAGACTGGTATTACCCTAAAGTGCTGGAGGCTTGTTTGATCACTGTGAGAAGCTTCTCCTGTACCTGCAAGTAGCAGAGAGAAGGCAGGGATACTAGAAGCTTTAAAGAAGTCTTTCTCTTAGTCTATGTAGTAAGTGTAGATGCTGATGCTGTTGCTGGTCCTTTCCATGCACCATGGTGCAGGCTGAAACACTTGTCTTCTTAATGATCATTACTGTGGGTAATTGGATTAAGAGAGTCATTTAACTGTACCCAGATATTTGACCAGGAGATCAGGAGGAATTTGTAATGTATAAAACAATATTTCCTTTTTTATTTCTTGTTGTAGTTTGTTTTTGTTTTTGAGGGAGAGAAAAGAATGACAGAGTAACGAAAGGGCAGCATTAGCTGAAAGTTTTGAATTATCAGAGAGGATCATTCATCTTATCAGATGAAGCAATTTCTGGCATTCAAGGCATACAATGAACTATTTTAGTTTTTCAATAGCAGTTCAAATCATCCAGACACTCATAAAAACTTTAAAGCTCTTTTTAAGATAATTGCATGTGGTTTCCATGTACTACATGCACTTACTGTTTCAGGCAGTGCAGGTTATTTATCACTCTTGCCAAAGTTAAAGTGCATCTCTGGATCACAAGGAATAACTACTAGTTTAATTAACTTTTGTAGGTGTTACAAGGAAAATTATGATTTACAGAGTCTAAAATCCTCAGTCTCGAATGTAAGGAATTTTTTTAATTAATATATCCGATGCACTTTTTAATAACAACTATGTGTTTTTCTGCTGCATACAGGGCAGTAACACTCCAAGTTCAGAGCCTGTATAACCCACACAAATAGCCCACCTTTCTTTCTCCTGTCTCTCTTTTTCTCATCAAGATGCTACCATGAAGACTATAGGTAATGCCAACAACTGTAGCTTTAGCTCAGCTACTTGAGACTGATGAGTTTAAGAGGCTGATCACAAAAAAAAATGGTGAAAATTTAGTAGTCGAGTGGGCATTGTACATGAGGGGGAATGATGAGATTAGAGAGCATTTTGGTGTTTTCATCTTGTTATCACCACCAAACCACAGTTTGTACAGTGTTTGAACTGAGTGCTGAAGCATAAGAAGGGGTAAGATCTCTAAAGCCAAAGGACAAATATGCTATAATCTCTCGGCAATGGTACTCTGTCCCACGACATTATGCTTATTTTGGTATTTTACTTAATGCAGAGCATCAGGAAGACGATAAGTGTTAGAAAACACTTGTAGAAATCTAGCTCACCCTTCGGCTCAGAACTGAACTGTATAACCAAAATCCAGGCAGAGCCTACCTGTCACATATGTTTATAGGACTCTCAGATATAGTCAGAAACATGCGTCACAACAAAAAGATGAGACTCCGTCTCTTTGATGAAACCCGGTATCATGGTAGAGGACTTTGGTAGAAGAGCAACATGAATTGTGAGGGCTTACACTAACTTGGAATGCTTTTAATATCATATCACCAGTCTGTGTGCGATTTTCTCCCATCAGACATTATTTTCTTAACTACTGTGGATTCATCCTAAGACATTAAGTGCAGGACAGTGGGATTTGTCACCTTCACGGCATTGGCTATGGAAACCAACACAACTTTATGTATTTTTGCTGCAAGTACGCTCAGTCTGCATCTCAGAAAATCTGCTTTCCTGCTTCTAATACGTATCAGTTGACCATAAGAGGTCTTCTCAAACACAGATGTGAAGCATGTTAATGCAGGTATTGACTGACTCATGAATGTACATTTGAAGGGCGGTTAAATCTTAACACAGGAAACATTCATGATTGATATTGATTTAAGTATCTCTCAAGTGATCTTAAAAAAAAAGGTCTTTCAATATGGATTTTTTTTTATGTGTTGATACTGAGCATTTATCAATAGCATTTCCTGCTTTAGTAATCAACTCACATAGGACAAAAAAATGAGTATGTGAAAAAACTGCATCTTATTTACATTTATAATATGACATAATTCTGAAGGTGTTCATAGAAGCATTTAAATGAAGGTTTTGACTTTTGCCATACCAAATGTAGAGAAAATCCTTTTGGTGTTTAACTATAGGAGATTATAAGGATATAATTTGAAAAGTGGAGGGTGGAGTTAAAAAGTATACCTCACCCACTACAAAAATGTCTGGGCTGCTCTTGGCCTATGTTTTAAAATGCCTATTAATAGATCTCCAATAACAGGTATTTCTTGTTCTGCAAGCAGTAAGTTGTCTTGATACTTTATCATCAGCTATAAGAAAAAATCAACTAGCTTTTTGCAGACTAGATGAATGCATATTTATAGAGCATTGACTCCAAAAGTCATAATACTTTGCCCTCAGTTGTGATACTTCTTGCAACACCCAGCACCTTGCATAATTGTATATAAATTTAGCATTGTTTATTGCTCTCGATTTAGTATTGTGATTCCGTGCTTCACTGTTGTGATACACAGAAGGTGGATACAGTGTATCCTTAGTTCAGTAAGTGCACCAGGTTATTTTTTTCTGGTCACCACGTGTGTATCTGCTGCTCCACAATGTTGGCTTATCTTGGTTTAAGTATCTCTCTGAGCTGCTGAGCGTCTTTGCAAATTGTTTGTGTAATTCCAGTAACGATTGGCAGACTACAGACTGCAGCATAAAGTGGACAAATACAATTTAGTTCCCCAGATTTTTCTGATCACCAATAGAATTTTAGATGGAATTTTTAATTTATTTTTCAGATATATATTTTCTGACCTTAGTTTGATTAAACACTTTGTATTCACATTTGGCTTAGAAAAAGAAAAAAATAACGTGATTCTGTTGAATAGCACCGTTAAACTCAGTGTTGAGAAGGCTGGTAAATTTTGTCCTAAAAAAATCAGGTGAAATCTTGCCTCTATTTGAATCTGTGGCAACATTCCAGTAATTTTGAGTGAAGTTATTCACCTCTACTAAATATTTTACATCCTAAGGGCTCTGTTGCATAAACATCATGTAATTAGATGATGAAAGAAACCACTCCCATTTCCCTTCAGAAAAGGGAAATTCCTCACCTAAGGTAAAAATCTCTACTGCCAGGTTTCTGAGAGAGGTAATCCAGCAGGAATGGAATATTTTGGGATTAATTAGACGTGACCTAGATACATGATAGAGAGTATCAGACCTGACCTAAATGTTGTGAGGAACAGTGCTTCTATCTCCTGCTTTCTGCTAATCACCCCTGACACCAAAAATATAATAGGGCAATTTTGGAGAGACAGTGTGGACAAAAACCTCAAAGAGACGCAAATTGTTATATTAATTTTCATTCATATTCTAAAGCTGCTTATTTAAAAATATGTATATTCTGAAGATGTGTTTACTTCCTGCATCTTGCAGGCTAGTAGGTAACCAACCAAGTTTTTCAGCAGTTAGCCAAGAGACTAAAAAATCCTGTCTGTGGATCACTATTCCGTAACAGAATGTAAAGTTTTCCTATTACTTTGTCCCAAAGCACCATTTGAGGGAGGAAAGAAAAATCTGTTAATTACACAGATGGTCTCTTCATTTTAAGATATATACAAATACATCAGGGTTTTTGATAGCAAATCAGAAATGGAATAAACTTCACTTTGGCCTAAGGTTTACAGGAGCAGCTTTCATTACTCAAAGGATCAGTGAATGGGAATAAGAATAAATCAGTGATTTTTAGTTTAATTTGAAATAATGTTAATTGAAATAGTCTTCTGCTCCATAAGTATGCTTTTCAAGTTGAAATCTTGAAAAAATTCTTGAAAACCAGTGAATTTTTTTTAAAGGACTGAACTTTAAATAACTTTTCCTGCTTACTTTGTAAGTTCCAGCCAACATCTAAATGTAAATGTTGACCCTGAGTTAACAAAGATATAGTTACATCAGAATTAAAGTACAATCTAGAGATCTGCGTCCTTGTAATTGCTTGCAGCTAGGAATTTTAAAAGTTTTAGTTTAATCAGAATACTCAGCCAACTAGATTTTAAATTGTGGCAGTTTGCCTAGCTTTAACCCCAGCCAACAAACAGCCAAGTTTCACTCAGTCATTCACTCACTACCCCATCAGTAGGACTGGGGAGAGAATTGGAAGGATTAAAGCTAGAAAGGTCATGGTTTGAGATCAAAACAGTTTAATAGGCAAAGCAAAACCCACATATAAGTAAAGTAAAACAAATTGCATATTGGAATGGGCTGCCCAGGGAGGTGGTGGAGTCACCATCCCTGGAGGTGTTTAAGAGAAGACTGGACGAGGAGCTTAGTGACATGGTCTAGCCGGGGGGTGTAGGGCTGGATGACGTTGGGCCCCTTCCGGCTCGGAGTGGCCTGCTAGACTGTGAGGGATCTAGGTTGGTGTTATGCTCTGCGATGTGCTCTCGGTCTCTTTACGGGTGTTAGATGGTGAGTTGGACTAGATGATCCTTGTGGGTCCCTTCCAACTCATAATATTCTGTGATTCTGTGAAATAATTAATTCAGGGCTTCCCATGAGCAGCAGGGGTTCAGCCATTTCCAGGAGAGCAGGGCCCCACTGCATGTAATGGTGACTTGGAAGACCAAAGTCATCGCTCAAAGCATGCCCCACTTGTTCCTTCTTTGCCCCTCTTCTTCTTTCTTCCCTGCACTCTATATACTGAGTGGACATGATGTCATATGATCTGGAATATCCCTTTGGTCAGTTTGGGTCACTTGTTCTGACTATTTCTCTTTCTAATTTCCCATACACCCCAGTCTCCCTCCCCACATGGTAGTACACGGCTCTGTGTAAGCACTGCTCAGCAATGACAAAAACATTTCTGTATTACCAACCCTGTGTTCAGTACAATTGCGAAACACAGCCTCATACTAGACACTGCAAAAAAAAAAAAAAAAATTAACTCTATCACAGCCCAAAACAGCACAGCATTTTACATTAGAAAAAGGAGGTTGAATGGCAGTGAGCTGAGAGACCTGGAAACCTGCAAGTATTTTAAGATGCATGAGATCCTGCCATTGCCACTCTCACTTGTCACAGGTGACTAAAAAGCAGCAGAGTTCAGTTTGCCAAGATGATGATTTTATTACAGAGCTTCATGTTTATTTTAAAGTCTTATTGACAGGTCTAATAATTTTTTCTCTTAAATTGCATAGGTTTGGGGCTTGGGGAGTTTAGGGTTTTGAATAGTTTTTTGGTTTTTGATGTTTGATTGGTTGGTGTTGGGATTTTTGTTCTGCTTAGCTCTCAGTTTGGGCAAAAGATGAAAAACATAATTGAAAAAAATGAAAGAAATATCTATATTGATACCTGAGTTAAATATGTAAAAGTGTTACAAATTTTTACGAAGTTTTATATTTATTCCATACCAAGTAGGGATATCTGTTTTACTTCGACTAAAAGATGCATCTACATGGTGTACTAAAGCCCTTATGAAACCTATTTCATTATGATTATATTTAGTAAGAGACTTGAATGTTCACGGTATTGTGACACAACAGCTTCTATTGACTCCAATTCACACAAAACATGGTTTTTATAACAGAATCATTTTATTGAATTACTAAGCAATACAACTTGGTGTCAGATACCACATAATAGAAATAATCTACTGCTTAAGAATTTGTCTCCAAATGGCAGCTCTCTAAGAAAGAGGCTGCACAACATCATGATGTTTGTTTCCAGCCACCAATACTATCAAATTTGCAGTTTATGAAGTCTGCGAAGAATTAAGAAAGCTCGGAGCTGCCTAACAAGACTTTCATGATTCATTGTTACTAAGATTCTTAACTTTCACTTATCAATTTGTGATACAGTTATACCCCCGCATTTGTGAGAAACGGGTCATGTCAGAGGTCTCGCATAATGTCAAACTCGCAAATACCTGCAGGTCATTAATATGTACGCAGGCCACACCCATTGCTCCACCCCTAGCCAATCAGGAGCACTGGGGAACCTCTTCGACTCCTCCCCATGTGCTCTTGCAGCACAGGGGAGGAAAGGGAAGCGTTTCTGCGCCCTCTCTGCCTGGGGAGAACCCCCCAACAATCCCTAGATTTCTCTTTGGCCACGCTGCCACTTCCACAGCTGCTGACCACGTGTGCTCACAGTCCAAACCCCGCGCTGCTGCCCCCGCCCCTCCCCAGCCCCGGTGCTCATGTCTGCCGCACACCAGCCCCGTGCCACCGGCCCTGTGCCTCACGCTGGCCCAGCAGCACCACACGGCACAGGGGGGTTCAGCTGCAGCAGCTGCGTGAACATGTCCTGCTGGCCGCCACGGCCAACCCCACTTTCCTGGGGCACTTCCCTTCCCTGCCTGTAGCCATGGAAACAGTAACATGCACCCAGGGGGCTGGGGGGCAGTCCCCAGCTGCGCTTAGAGTAACAGGGGACAGCGTGACTTGTGGCCCTCCCAGTGGGGCCCGGCCGGTGCTGCCCCACAGAGAGCTCTGGCACCGCCCCTCGGGAAACTTTCAAACGGTGGAAGCAAAACTGCGAGAAATTTTCCTTGCAGATGCCTGGGGTCGTAATGCAAAGGTCGCAATGCAGTGGGGATTCACTGTACATACTACAAACTTTATATGACTAACAGTGGTAGCTTTGCTGTCATTCTCTTTTGCAGACACCATTCCCATTCCCCAGGCATCCCAGGACCCCAGTACAGCAGATGTGGTGTTATTCAGTTTCTATTACATATTTCAATTTTAATGTATAAATCTATCTATTGGATTGGTCTTTTCCAGTAATTATTGACCTTTAATCTATTTATGAAAAATGAGGCAGGCCACACTTTCTGAAATGTATTTTTCTCACTTACCCTGTGACTCAGCTAAGGAAAAAAACAAACCCAAACTTGTTTTAGCATTTGTTAGCTGTTATACATCCACACTTACATTTATTTGTTACACTATGATACTAATTTTGAGTGCCTGCTTTTATTTCTCTATGAAACTTCATAGAATCGTGTGTGGATTTGACATGTTGGCTTTATTTAACTTATCCAATGTTTTAAAAATATTTCTTATCTTCGCTAGTTAGGTTTTGGTTAATTTTTAACAACATAGCAGTATCCTAAAGAGAAATCTGTAAAACTTATTGAAGATTTATTGCTGATAAATAATGCTTGAATTGATAATACCCAAGTTGGTAGTTATTTGTTAAATTGTGAACAGTTCATCATTAAATAGCAAAATTACAAAGAAATATGAAAATCTAATTAATTTCCAGTTGTAAAATCTTCCATTTTTCCCCTTGAAGCTCTGTGGATCTTGTTCAGACTGACAATTTCATCAGGTTAACTCCACTTATTTACTATATTTGAAAAGTTATTTAGAAAAGTAAATCAGCATCTGAAATGTGGGTGTTTACCCCATTCATATGTTCAGCATAACAAAAATTGCAGCAACCTATTCCAATTTTCTCTGCCCTAGATTCAGTAAATGATGCCAGTTAATTTCTGTTCGAAAGGCTCAGAAATACGGCATCATGGAAAAAGAATTTTCTGAACCTGAGATATGACTATTCACACTTAATATCTTGCTCAGAATACAGGAGAGAGTTTCTTTGACAAGTAATTTAAATAGATATTTTACTTTTTAAATGGCATAACTATGCTTAGAATCATTCTAATTCATTTCAAACTTAAATGAAACACCCACGTAACAGACTATCCCATCCACTATTTTAACGAGATCTAAATCTGTCAAGGATTGTCAACACTCATCAGAATGTGGATATTTTGAGGACTTCTAAGTGCAAAAGAAGTTAAATTTCTTTAGACAAAAGCAGTATTAAAAATACAACAGAGTTCATAAGCATTGATTGGTACTTATTACAACTTCCAGGGCAGCTGGAAAAAAAATTACATTCCAGTCTTCTGGACCTCATAGCATCCAGACCAGCACAAAATAGTGAGCTTGCTTACTGTTGCTGTGTGGGAAAAGAGAAGTGGAGCTAGAGTTGATACTGTAGGAGAAAAACAGACTAAGTAGGCATGACAGGAGTATGGGGGCTAAATGTAATGACAGGAACTTCATAACATGTTCTTCATAAAAATGACAGGAAAAGCAAAGGAGGCAAACAGCACTCTACCTACCAGAAGCTACCATTTAAATCCTGAAATACTGAAGGATAATTTGTCGTAGGACACACGACTAACACTCTGGCTTACAAAAAAAAGGGATAATTGAGAATTACAGGAAGAATGCTATTAAAGATTGCAGTTTATGGACGCAAAACAATGAAGATTAAGCACACCATAGTCTAAGTTGCAAAAGCATGTATGTATTAAGTACTAGTGAAATGCACTTATTTGATTAAAGTACTTCAAAAGCAATTTCAATAATTAAGGTTTTAAAATCCTGTATTTCACTTCTTTTTTATCATCTCTGAGGGTAAATATACACACATTGTAAATATTTAGGGCACAGCTTTATCTTCATCATAACATATGCCAAACTCCACCCTTCTGGATTAGTCCAAGCAGTGACCACCTCATTAATCCAGAATTTCACTATAAATCCCTCAGTGCTGGGGATGATACCAGAAGAGAGTATGAACCTGTATAATATAAATAAAGGTAGGTCTGGCAAGGCTTCATCTGCCATACATTGAGTGTGTGCAATCCTTCAGATGCAAACTAGGGATGGCATGTCTTGGATTCCACCTGGACACCCCAGAACTTTAATATACAGCACTAACAGATCTCCTGTAGGGGTAATTCACTACACAAGTTTTCCACAAGTGTCAATGGCCAGCTCACCTAACATCCAAAGCAACAATATGGAAAACAGCACAGGCTTTGTTCAGAAACGACCATATAAATGCAAATGATCTTAAAAGTGAAGAAAGTGATTTAGGCAAGGTCAGAAAGGATGGGATTACATGGAGCTGGAAGGTTTCACTAGTGCAGAGATGTTGCTTGTGTTGAGAGTATTCAGATTAGAAAAGCAAGTTACTGTCTTTTAGCTGGAATTTTCCAACACTTCCTTGAATCAAAGCATGATCAAGTTTGCTGTTATATGAAGCCTGGAGTGTATTGCTTAGTGAAATACTGTCTTAAACGAAATTTTGGTAATTATATCTGGAAACATCTAAGGAAAGTGACATTGCTTGAGGTCTACAATCCGTTTGTCATGGTTTAACTCTAGCTGTCAATTAAGCACCACCTCACTCACCCTCAGCAGGATGGGGGAGAGAACTGGAAGGGTAGAAGTCAGAAAACCTTTGGGTTGAGATGACAGTTAAATAAGCAAAGGAAAAAACATGGTCACAAGCAAAGCAAAACAAGGAATTCATTCACCACTTCCCATGGGCAGGCAGGTGTCCAGCCATACTCAGGAAAGCTGGGCTCTATCACGTGTAACAGTCACTTGGGAAGACAAATGTCATCACTCCAGATGATCCCATTCCTCCTTTCCCCATTTTTGTATGCTGAGCATGAAGCCATATGGTCAGTTGGGGTCAGCTGTCCCAACTATATCAGCTACCAACAACTTGTGCACACCCAGCCTGCTTGCTGGTGGCGTGGGATGAGGAGCAGAAAAGACCTTCAATCTGTGCAAGAACTGCTTGGCAACCAAAACATTGCAGTGTTATCAACACTGTTTCCAGCACAAATCCAAAATGTATCCCCATACCAGCTACTATGAAGACAAACAAACTGGCACAGCATTGATAATTTCAAAGAACCTATTTACATGGAAAAAAACCACTTGTGTTTTGTGCTCGCTGCACTCAGCAGAAAGAAAAGTTGGTCTCTAAATTGCAGATTTTGCAATAACCACCTATATTTTGACAGAAAAAAAAAACACCCTAAGATGAGCAAAATGAGGTTTATGTGCAGTAAAGACTTGACAGCAGCTTGTTGTATTATGAAATTCGTAATACATTACTTTCATCTTGATAGGTACAAAAGTCTATAGGTTTCATTGCAGACATTGTTTTGAAGCAGGTTGTTTTACTGCAGCCAAATATTCAGGACAAGTTAAGAGGCACATGCAAATCCAGCTACTTCTGCCACATGAGCAACTGCATGAGATTTTGACATTTGTTAGTGACCTTGCTCCAGCCACCATCCCCCAAATCCCCAGCAATAAGGCAACTGTATGGCTTAGGGGATTGGTAATCGGATACCTCACCTCTAGGTCATCATAGGTCTCTGGTTCAAGAGCAGCAAGGCTTTATAATGACTTATATGCCATTGAATATTTAGTGTGAGGCATATTTGGAGAAGCAAACATATGATATCTGTCCAACAAGCTGTAGATGTTCACATATAGATACAAACTTTATGTTGGTTGCCAGTCTGCTTGAAACATTTGAATGACTGAATATCAGTCTAAAAGAAGTTAACTCCCTAATAATAGTACGGATTCTACCTTGTTTTAGTGCTACCTGAATAGTAGAACTATCATGGTTTATATCCACATAAATCTGTATGTTTATGCATATACTTATATTTTGGAACTGAAAGAGGTAAAAAATTCATGTTTAACCCTTCTTCTTTTCCTCTCCAGGTTGTAAAAGACTTTGAAAAGTGCTTTTGAAGATTATTGCCGGCAGTCCAAAGCCAGCTTTAATTTGCATTTTCTGTCTTACCTGGTACAAATTCAACAAGAGTGAAAATATGTTCTGCAGGTCTTCTCAGGCACTTTATTATATAGAAGAAGTTGTAAGTGCAGAATCTGAGACTTCGGTACATCCTTAATGAGGATACAACTGAAACAAAATTACTTCAGACTTCACTGTAATTCTAATACTTCTCGAGTCAGACTGCCCGGCCTGAGCAAGAGAAAACAAAGGCAGATGATGCTCCCTGTTGTGGAGGCACCAGGGCAGGCAGGTGTAACAGTGAACCAGAAACATGATGCCTTCTCCAATCTCCTGTCATTCACGATTCTGGAAGAGAGGATGGCTGGATGAACGGTCAATTGGCCCGTACTGCCTCCCAGTGGGCTTCACCAACTTCTCTTTCAGAGTAAAACTCAAAGCTTTTTAAAATGCAAGGTACTGTCCTCAGATGGCTAAGGGAAGAATTCACTGACAGAAAGACTTTGGATATCTAAAGCCAAAGCAACAAAACACTCGGTCATCTTCCAGTGTGCAGCTCTCTGTGATAATCATGTGATAATCGTGGCTTGCCTATGGGTTTCTGCAGAACATACACCTCCATATAAAAAACCCTCAAAACCAGTTCTAGTAGGCAGTCTTACAAATGTAAGTTCTCATCGTATCAACCTGGTACACAGAGGACTCTGTCCCTTTCACTCAGATCTGAGAAGCAGCAAGAGAGTGGTATCCCATCTCATGGTTGTTGCAGCTTTACTGTACCCTACATGCAGTGCTAAGTCTAACATATTTTTGTTTTTCATTCTTCTTGAGTGTGCTGAGAACAAGAGCACAGGATGTTAGAAAGGGATCCCAAAAAAGAAGAATGAAACAACATGAGGAAAGAGCACTCTTTGCTGCTGTAGTCTCCAGAAGGCAATGAAACAAGAGCTGGGGGAAACACTTCTGTACTTCTTTGACAGCCTACAGAGCTCCACAATTTAGAGCCCCAACTTGCCTTTTCCTTCAGGACTCATCAAGCCAGGAGATCTATTCAGAGCTGGGCACCTCAACTCTATGTCTTTCTCAGCAAACCCCCCCCAACAAAACAAATACGTCCCAGCCCTGTGCAGATGCTGTTACCTACCTGAAAACGGTCGCCTAAACTTTTTTGTTGCAATTTTTGTGTAGTTGTTGCAACTGCAAACAGGACGGGAGCTTTGGGGAAAACAGTTCTGGGGACCTGTGAAATTCACAGGGCTGTGCAAACACTTCGAAGTAGTATTAGAGATGTTGCCCATGCCTTAAATATCTCATTTGTCTATGTCTCTTACCTTGGTCTTACAGAATAGGGAAGAAAAAAATATCACACAGTGCTCTAGCACAAGTTATATGAATAAACAAAGACCTCTGTGTCTAGGTGTGTCTAGCTGCAAAGGTCACTTAGGTGTAGAGGTTTTTTTCTCTCCAAAGTGATCCTGTTCAGGGTGTAATATCCTGTTTCATTTCTATACTTCTTATTGAAAGTTAATGTTCAGGATCCTTGGCTCTGATATCCTCCCAGTGCACATAAGAAATAGAACTAAGAAACATCAAAGCAAGCGGATAGGACTGAATAAACAGAAAAGGCAAAAGTATTACATTGGAAGTATTGTTCTCGCATCACTCTGCATTGTGGAGAGCTTACATTAACAGGTTTGTGTGTGTGCACGTGTCAGACTCCTTCAAAGGAGGAAATATGATGCTTAACTTTTAGTGCAGAAAATTAGTAACAAAATACACACAACCTACGGGCCTGATAGCATCTCCGCAATCTTGTACTTAATCTGCAATCCCCAAGAAAAATCTGTTAACTTTCCAGTGAAACTCTGCCTAGGCTGCACACAATTAATGTGCCTGTCTTACCCTACACATGTGGCAACCCCTAAAGTGAAACTTTTGCGCCTTAATTTTCAGTAGTCGATGCCCGAGCAGCCCTGCCCACCCAGCCGGGAAAGCCCAGACCCCACTCGAGCTCTCCCACTCCTCCCCTCTTTCCCGGAGGAGTGCAGGCGCGGCTGCTCCAGCCGCGATCCCACCAGGAGCAGGTGCATGGGAGCCCACGCCCGGCGGGGCGGGGGCAGGAGCAGGAGCAGGAGCGAACGGCGGCCCGGGGCGAGGGGCGGCCACGTGGAACCGCAGCTCCCGCGGCGGCGACTTCCTGCTCCTCATCGCCCCGGCCGCTGCGCCTGGCGAGGAGGCAGCGGGAGCCTGCCGGGGCGGAGAGGAGGAAGGAGGGGAAAAAGGGAGNGTGTCCGATCCGCACCGTCCCACCCGGCGCAGGGCCGACACAGCCCCCCCCGCTGGCCCGTGTCCGCCGCCGGAGCTGTGGGGCGGGCAGCGTCCCGCCGGGGGCCCTTTCCTTCTTCCCTACGACCTCCCCACTCGCGATGCCTCGGCACCCGAAACCCGTGGGTTCGTCTCCCCTTTGGGCTTTCTCCATCCCTGAATACTCGCACCGGTGTCCTCTGCGTAAGTATCCTGCAAAGGACACCCCAGAGCTTCAACAAGGGGAGCAGGTGTTCCCTCCCCAGCTCACCCAGCCGCAGAGGATCGGCTTCCTGGGGCTTTATTAACCAACGGGCAGGTTTTGCCAAGGAGAAGCAGCAGATCAGGTAATTTAAAAACAGCACATGGAAAGCTGAAAGCTACTGGATTTATCCAGCCGGCAGTGCAGGTCTTCCAACCCGAAATGGTGGGACCACAGGTGAGGTGTGAGGTGGGCAGCACTTTGACTAACCTCCAGAAATGATTCAGGAGGTCGGCTGAACAAATCCACAGAGTCAGCCTTGCCATGGCCTTGTATTTGTCAGGTGAGAATAATCCGACCCTTTGACCCCAAGGTCTCAGAAGGAGTCAAAAGTGCTTCTTCTGTTTTCACTAGATATTTTAGAGCTCAGGAACATAACTGGACTTAAGGAGATCTGCTTGAAGTAAGATTAGCCAAGATTATTTTAATCTTAGCAAAGTCATAAAATTTTCCAGTGATTATCTTAAAAAGAGATCTTTTTATGATGTGTTCATTAGTGATCTTGGCCCTCTCTAGCAGGCTACTTTGGATAATTGTGGAAGGCAAGTGAGCTGACAGCACTGTTGCTTTTGAAAACTGGAAATTACTTTGGACTCCTTCAGCAGATGTTCTGTCTTCTGAAGCTGTTACAGTTTGCTCTATCTCGGCAGTTACTGCTGAGATAATAGGCCACAGAGGTTCTTTTGGAGATAAGCAGTTTATTAAGTGGTGAGGTTTCTGTAATCTATTGTTCTAGAGACAACATGGGCTTTTCTGTGTGCAGAAATATCTTGAGGAATTTTTTCACATACCTCCCAGAAAAACGTTGGCGGTAGACGTTTTGCATTGAACCCAGTCAAATTACTTTTCCTGCTAAGGAAGGGGTGTAAACACCTGCAAAGTGACAATCTCCAGAGGGGGAAGGAGGGAGGGGGGGGAAGTAGTGGCTGCATTGCTGTGTAGGGCAGTGACCATCTTCAGATGCTTACTCTGGGATGACACCTGAAGTACTGCAGCGCTATACTACGTGTTCTGTATCAACTTAGGTGCTACAATGAATCATACTGTCCTTTCTCATGAGCCTAAAGGCTTTTGCTGGGAGACTGAAACCTTGTATCCCCTTCAATTCACATGTGAGATCTAATTCAGAAATCTTTGCTAGCTGGGGTGCGTGGCAGTAAAGGAGTTTTTACAGTCCAGCCCCTGATAAAGCACCATTCTGTCTTGATTATCCTGTCTTGACTGGAGGAGGAAATATCCATGACAGCCACCTCAGGAAATAATTCAGTCTTTGTTGAGAACAAACATATTCATATTAAGTAAACACTGTCTAAGATGAAATCTAAACAGAATATCTGGTTCATTAGCTAGGTCAGCTGTTTACTTGCTGTTGTGATGTATGTGAGGATGGGTAACACATGCTGCTTCATTGTTTTCTGGGAAACAGTATTGTTATTACTAAATTTGTGGTTTGGTTTGGAGTGCTTTCCACCTGAGAAGCTCCTCAGGTAAGGAATACTAGTTAAACAGTAATGACTGTGTTTGCTACTAGCAGTGCTCCAGAATATTTCTGGGGAGCTGTCAGAGCCCAAGAATACTTCCAGAGGTTAGGACCTGCATACCCTGCGTCATGCTAGGAGAGGCAGAGCTGAATGCCAGAAATAGGCTTGTATATTGGGGTGTACTCTCTGCAACACCTGGAAACAGACTGTGCATTCATGCAGCTTCAGCCTGTGGAAAGTAGGAGTTTAATCTTGCCTGCTTCTCTGGAATGCAGTGGTGTGCACTTTGTTCAGTCATAAAAATGTGTGTGTTTGCTCTGTTGTTAGTTGTCCAAAAATTTGTTAAGCTAAAGATGACGGATTAATTATTCTTCCCATACAGCACGCTCCTCCCTTCGCTTGTGCTGAAAGCTCTAGCCAACAAATACGCATAACATTCCTCCTCAGACAGTACCAACTTAAAATAGAATTCAGCTTTTTTAGCTAGCCTCAAGGCAGTACCCTTTCCCTCTCTGCACTGTAACTCTGGGCACTTTTTAATAACACTGAAGCCTTAAAGATGCAAAGATGAAAAGCTCTGCTATGTTGATTTTATGTCTATAAGCTTGAATCTTCCTGGTTACAGCAGCAGACAATAGGTAGTGCTGAAGCTCTTATACTGTTATAACTATGTACCTTTAAAAATTATTCCTTCAAATACTATGTTATGGGTTTTTCCTACTGATTTTTAAAGATTTCAGAGATCTTTTGGAGAATCAAAAAGGTTAATATACAAAGAGTTGTCAAACTAAAAATGAAAGTGGAGAAGTGGCTGTTTAGGAAGGAAATGAAATTAGAGAATAGACAGGTAATAACAGTCATACAGACAGTAGGAGATAAGACCTTTTTTTCTGATAAAAGATTCCCACAGACACATATGGTCACTGAAAGTATATGTGAAGTTCAGAGGACAAAACTCTTCTGTGGGGTAACCTGACTGTGGAACTTTCTCCTAGAATCCATTTGAGGAAAAAGTGCTTGTGGGATTTGAAGAGAGAGGTTAAGTATTTATTTGCATTATCAGAAATTTCCAAAGACTGTAAATACCTCTCATCCTTAAGAGCTTTCAGTTTCCAATCTAAACAAAATAGAAACAATAAAAATATATTAAGGTCTGTCCTCAGAATCTTTAAATGCCTATCTGCTTTTTGTGTAAGTAAGGATACCTGCTATATGACAGTAAGGACTGCAAGGTTACTGAATATTTAGGCAGGGACTGTCTTGTTTATGGCTGTGAGAAAAGATTAGGTAGAATCATTGATTTTATTAGCATATTGTGGTGTCTTTTGGATGTTCTCTGATACTTTCTGCCCTTCTCCATAAAGGGGTCATAATTTTAAATCAGCAGGAAATTATTGAGAGTCATGGATTCAGAGAATGTGCTGAGTTGGAAGGGACTCATGAGGCTCATAAGCTTCAACTCCTGGCCCTGTGCAGGACACCTGAAGAATCACACCATGTGCCAATCACACTACTAAGGCCATTCATCATAAGAAGATTGCTCAAGGGATCCCTGTTATTCTATTTGATGGTCTCCAGTGAGATGTGTCACTAATTATCAGCCTCGGAGGTACAGCCTTAAAAGCTGGTGTTGTCAGGGAGTAGAGAGTACAGTAGGCAAAACCAGTGGACTGAAACAGTAAAGAAAGGTTGGTTATTGAAAAGTTGAAAGCATACTTGAAGGATTAAATGTACTGTAGGCCAACTTTAACTCTTAAATTCTGACCAATTACAAATGACCCTATTCATTTGTCCATATGAAGGACAGTGAGGAAGAGCCTCTAGTGTGTTCCTATGCTCCAGAAGGCCATTAGTAAGGTAGTAAAAGATTTGCTGGAAGTGTCTGCCTGACCTTGCACAAGTCAGAAATGTGGTGGTGAGCTTGCTAAACACAGTTAATAAATTCCATATGCTGTCCTGTTTACATGTGCCATGGGGAGAACTTCATGGAAACTTGGCACAGAACCTGGTGCCTCAGATATGAAGCATTACAGTATTTTCAGTATTTCCCATAGCTGCTGCACCCAACACACCAATGGGTTTACCATACATTGAAGGCATTTAATTTTCTGTGTCTGTAAGTGACATGTTTTTAATGGACCTTTGTTTACCTCATATTTGTTGGGCAGCAGTTCTCAGGCTTTCTGGACTGTGTTTCCAGGGCTTTTTTTCATGTTCATAAGCAGTTGGACAAGCACCCCTTCCTTGCTACCACCCTTGAAAGCATGCATACCTCCTATACCAGATGTGTTTTCAGTGCTATACAACTTAACAAGAGCTTTTGAGGTCAGTCTCCCTCCCTTAAACATTTATACTGTCATCTCCCTGCCATGACAGTTATCTGTCCTTGCTGACAGATGTCACAGCAGCCATGCTGGAGTGAAGGAAGAGTGAGTACCCTTGGAACTGAGGGGAGGCTTTGCTGAGTGCCCTAGTGCAGGTGGTGATTCTAACACATCCTTCAGGTTCAGGTAACCTGATGATAGGCTTGCAGCTGGGGCTGTGGGCCTTCACAGACTGCCAAGTTTAAACATTATAATTCCCCCATGAACAATGGAAGGTGTAGAATATATGGTGTGGAGGCAGGAACATTAGAAAAAATAAAAACAAAAGCTGAATGGACATTTTTTGAGCTTTCTGGTGACACCTCTTCTCCCTCACTTTAAGAACTGCTAATATCCTGTATATCATGGCTGGATTGTCACTGAGATCTTAATGACAAGTTTTAGACTGAACTCAAAGTGTTATTGTAGTTTAAATTAGATTCTTTGTGCTGGAAATCCCAGAGGAAATTCTTCACTTCCCTTAAGGAGTAATGGCAAGTGTGCTTAGAAGAGAAACTGAGACACAGGAATTTGAAGTTGATATCATTTCTGGAGGAAAGGCAGGAATTGAAATAAGATGTTATAAATCTGATGTAACAGGGACAGTGCTGTTCAGTAGTGCAGGCATTCAAGTTGTCTGAACTTAGTGAGAAAAAAAGGGTGTATCACCTTTGGAAAAAGGATGAAGCTAATCAGACGGTGTACCGAGCTATTGTTAGGTTGTGTAGGAAGAAAATTAGAGAGGCAAAAGCCCACCTTGAGCTCAGACTGGCCGCTTCTGTTATGTATAATAAGAAGAGTTTTTATAAATATATCAATGGAAAAAAGAAGGTTAGTAATAAACTCCACTCCTTAGTAACTAGGGATGAGGATAAGGCAGAGATACTCAATGCCTCCTTTGCCTCTGTCTTCAACAGTAGGGTCAATTGTCCTCAGGACAATTGGATACCTAAGCTGGCAGATGGGGACAGGGTACAGTGTAGTCCCCCTGTTATTCAGGAGGTAGTAATTAGAGACCTGCTGATCCATTTGGATTCCCATAGATCCATGGAACCAGATGAGATTCACCCCAGAGTGACGAGAGAGCTGGCAGA
>WEKX01000383.1:36500-49675 GCA_013390025.1 Pitta sordida
ACCAAAATGCAGAACCCGACATTTAGACTTATTAAATTTCATTCTATTGGAATCTGCCCATCTCTCCAGTCTGTCCAGGTCTCTCTGCAGGTCCTTCCTTCCCTCTAACGGATCAACAAAGGCTCCAAGCCCATGTCACTATTTATTAATTTATAATATTTAATTTATAAATTTAATATTTATTAATAATGAGGACTTTCCTTCTTGTGTCATTGTTCATCCCTGTTTTTACAGGGATNCAGACACATGTTTAAAGAGGGCTGATAATGTCTGCGTAATTACGCATCTTTTTCTCACAGCCTTGGGTTTCTTAACTACCATTTCTGACAGGGGGAGGGAGAGGATAAAGAGAGCTCAGAGAAGTAGTACAAGATTCCAAGACGGTGTCAGCAACCCTGCCCACACAACCTGCCTGTGCAAACTGCCATGGTAACTGCCTCTAAGATGGAAAAGTGTGGTAAGTGGGGGTTTTGTTGTTTGTGGGTTTTGACAGAATGTGAGATTTTAGTGAATGTAAGTGTATCACCTACCTCTGATTGCAGAGTTCTTAGTCAAGAGCCCTCAAGTCCAGAAGCATTCTGAATGGGTTTCCTGTGCCTCAGCTTCCATTGGTGGGGAAAAGAATCTCCTGCAGACTTTTGCCTAGCTTTTTGGAGATCCTCAACTCCAAATTCTGATATTTCAACGAATGTAAGATACTTCCACAGAGTGAGATTTGCCAAGTTAGTAAAGTGGTCTTGAGTACTCTCTTTAGAGGTATTCCAGCCCTGGGTGCCTAAAATAAGACTGCAAACTAGTCCCTTGGGTGTGTTTGTGTGATCTTGGTGAGTCTTTTGTCCTCTTTGTGTTTTCTAATACCAGACTAAAATACTCATCTTGAACAATTGCTTATTTCTTTTTTATGTAAGTACAGTCGTACTTCGCATAGTCGTGCTTCAGGATTCGCGTTTCAGGGTTTGCATATTTGCGGTTTTCACACATCCGCTTATTCATGGTTTTTCTGGGTTCATGTAATCGGAGCTTCCCTCCCTCTCCCTCCCCCCACCCTGAGCGAATAGTATTCATGGATTGGGTGATTCGCAGGACCCCCAGGAGACCCATACTCCATGAATTTCAAGGTATGACTGTAATACAGGAAAATTTGGACTAAGGAAGGCCAAGAAGTGTTGACTTCACCGTGAGGTTGTGAAGCTCTTTGACCAGGTCCAGGCATACTGTTCTCCTTCAGGGTCATCTGCAGGAAAAAAACCCCACATCTTCAAGGAGAGCAGCTATCCATAATGCTGGAATCAAGACTGGGAGAAGAATTTGATGTCAAACTTGGGGTAAATGGTTACTCTAGCCTAACTATGGTAATGGATGATGAGACTCTTGAGTGCTCATTGACAGAGCAGTGAGTGGGTATCCAAAGTGTCAAAGCCATAGAAATTATTTCATGTAGAGAAACAGGGTCAAATCTCTGCAAGATGCAGAGTGGCTGTAGTAGAGAGCAGGCTTAGTCTTTCCATGAATAGTCATCTCAGTCACCTCTTGGGAAGTTAACAAGTTTTGCTCCCATTATTATTTTCTGCCAAGGCTGGTGATGACAGGGGAGTTGTCAAGCTGTTGTGATAAAAGGGAGCAGACTGTCAGGGTAGTTCATGTAGCTTTTAATCTTTGTGTATGCCTGAGGTGTCTTGGGAAAAGAGGATGGAAGGGAGCAGGCTGGATTAATTTTTCTGGATGAAATGGATATGTCCTGGGGGTTGACCTACTTTAAAAATAATTAGAATTCTTTGAAATCTGCTGTCCTTGAGCACACTTCATCTGTTCTATGTCCCCTTCCTCTGATTCCTGTATGCCTAGATCTTGTGGTTAAGAGATGCCTTGTGACTCTTTGGTAGACATTTGTTTTGGTAATATTTCCCAGGGGTGCTTAATTTCAAAATCAAAGGTGACTTGCTTGTATGTGTGTGGTGAAATGCACACAGGGACTGTAGGTAATCAGAGGTGCCTAGCTGTGGTTTTGCTCTTAAGCAGAGAATAGAGAGGCTGCTGGGCTTACAGAAAGACCCCGATTCTCAGTTCTTAACGTAACTGTTTTATTTACTAGAGACAATGATATGTTTTTTCTATTTAAAATAAACTTTTTAAAAATAGTTCTATATGTTTGCATTGTGTGACAGAGGTATGACTGGATCCTTACAAGGGGGCTTTATGGTCCATGTTAGTGTAAAGAGATGCATTGATCTTGATTGTTCCAGGTTCTTATTCGAATCTCATCCTCAGCTGAAGGACGAATACCTCACTTAATCTATTTCTTTTTTTTCCTTGTCAGTTTTTTTAATCGTTCATTCTTTGTGGGAATGTGGGGAGTTAGTTAAGCGAATTCTCACAACCCACTGTTCAACATCTGAAGAGTTTTCTTGCATTGCAGCAAGGTATTAAGTGACATGGATATCTAGAAGTAAGGAAAATAAATGGTCTGACTACTCCTCTTGATTTTATCCTCTGTAATATTTTTGGGAATCTATCTTCCAACAGGTTTGTCATATACAGGATATAAAGTGCAAGGAAATAAAGTGCTAAGGATTTTACAGGGGTAAAAAGAAGGTTTCATTTTAAGGTCTACAATTCATGTCTATGATCAAAGTCTTCACAGCCTTATACACTAAGTACCAATGTTAGACTAAGCACCAAGTGATAGATGTGGCCAGTTAACATGGCTGCAGAGGAAGAGGCAGATTGAACAGGTTTTTGAAAGATTTTTTTTCTGTGCTGATAGCTTTTCAAAATAGTGTTGTCAGTCCCAGCAATCATAATATTCATTTCACAGCTGTTAATTTCTAAGAAATGGACAGAATTTTATCTGTAATTTAGCTTATCTAAGAACCGTAATACAGTACTTAAAGTTACTAAAGGCGTAATATTGAAAGCAGAATTCATTATACTTTTTAGGTCGATGCTTTAAAAGTACATATTTTGTTAGCCTAAGTGAATAATCTTGACTTTGGTGACTTAAAATGTTCATTGGTGAGAATGCTTTTACATATCAAAAGTAATTGTATTTTATCCTCTTCCCTTTTTTTATTCTCCAACCTGAAATTTCTTTATTGCAGAGCATTGTATTTTTTTACGTGTAGTTTTTTTACATTGTGTCTTTTTACATGCCCAAATGCATGGTCATTTATTTTCAAGCCCAGTTTTACTGATGAGGAAGTTAAGATTTCAGATACAGAATCACTGTCTTATAGGTGAACCAATTAAATATCTCTATATGTAGTTGTATGTAGCTGATGTTCTATAAGTCATTTTGGATTTACAAATGGAAACCTTTTAGCAGTGTATATTTAGGAGATCTATTAATAACCTAACACCAAACCCCAACAACTTTCCTGTAGGAAGTCTGTTTTCTGCCCACGTGCATTTGTTAATTTTGTCAGACCTTAATGTTCCTGAACTGGTTTCATACTGCATTAACTATAACACTCAAAGAAACTTTAAGCTGCATGAAAAAAGCCAGTTATGGCAACTCAAATATTTTATAGCCAGTGCTGGTTTTATCCTAATGAATGCTAACCTCTGTGATCTTTCTTTACCTTAATATACAGTTGGCCCTCTTCCACTTCAGGCCCCCCATATTGTGGCTTCACATCTTAGCAGCATGATTTTTTAGCGTTTAAGGAGGCCTCTCTTCGCAACTGCACATGCGTGACCTGACACGCGTAAATATTCAATTAGGCAGTCATGAATATGCAAATCAACCTGTACAGCCACCGCGGCAGCCCTGCCGCTCCTGGTGGAGCAAATTTGCATATTAATGAGCTGCCAATCAACATGGAAAGTGGGCTTCACGGGACATGAATAAGACTGCGGTTCTGTGGTATAGGAGGCCTGTTTTGGTTTCTTGTTGGGTTTTTTTTTTTGTCTTTTAGACCGAAGACATGCCAGCACTAGATTGGCGCATTCCCTAATACCAGTTTTTATCTAGCTGTAGTAGTATAAAATATTGGATACAAGAGTGCAAAAATACGTACATGGAAGGGAGTTCTGCCTGAGATTTGGGTGCATTTTGTAAGGAAAAGTGACCTAGAAATATGTGTTCAAATCATCATGTTGTGAAAAGTCACCAGTTTTATGTATTTTTTCAATTAAAACTCTATTGGGACTTGGAGCTTTCCTGAACAGGGAGAAGTGCCTTCATCCAGCAGAAGGAAACTGCTGGTTACTCACATCTTCCCTCTCCTCCATGAATTTAAGAACATGCAGCCATCTCTTTAATTCTATACTAAGAGAGAAAATAATCTTGGTTTTGTAGATCTGCTTTGAAAGAAGAAAGAGATATTCATATTGCTAAGAATATTTAACAGAAACATACTTTTGTTTAGAGCATAAAGTTATCATTAACACAGGAATCTCTGGAAGAACAGTTATGGGTTCCTTGGGAAAAGGAATAGCTACCATAGCCTAGGCCACTCAAAATAATCTCTATTACTTGTAGGGTTTTTCCTGCTTGGATTATTTCCACTTGGATTATTTCTGACTCAGGATCTGTGTGTGTGGAAACTCAGTAAACCACAGAACTGGGCAACCCTACTTTTTTTTTCTGATGGTCTTACATACCACAAGTGTCCGGCCCTAAATGCAGTAGGGATGTGAGTGTGTCTGCTTTCTCAGCACAACAAGTGGGTGTCCTCGAAGGGAGAAGAAACATTTAAAGAGAGGAACTCTGTGGTGGGAGGTTGTTGGTGTTTGGTTGGTTGTTGTTCATAGAACCATGGAATGGTTTGGATTGGGAGTGACTTTAAAATTCCTCTTTCTCCAGCCCCCATGCCATGGCCAGATGTGTCTTCCACTAGACCAGGTTCCTCAAAGCGCCAGCCAACCTGTCCCCGTACACTTCCTGGGATGGGGCATCCACAACTAGGCAACCTGTTCCAGTACCTCAACAGCCTCACAGTAAGGGATGCCTTACCAATACCTAATCTAAATTGTCCCTCTTTTCATTTAAAGTCATTCCCCCCATCCTATCACCACACCCTTGTAAAAAGTCCCTCTCCAGTTCTCTTGTAGGCTCGCTTTAGGTACGGGAAGGCAGTTCTAATGCCACTCTGAAGTCTTCTCTTTTCCATACTGAATGACCTCAACTGTCTCAGCCTGTCTTTATAGGATAGGTGCTCCAGCTCTCTGACCATCCTCTGGACTCAGTGTTGTGTTGCAGTTGGATTGCGGTGGTTTTTTTAAAGGTACAAAAGAAGCAAACCCTATCAAGTCGAGCGGCTGCTGTGCTTCCATGATGCAGGTATGTGTTCTCCCTGGTGCCCCACAGAGGTGCTGAGGAGGTCTCTGAGGATGGCTGGGCATTGCTAAGGGGAGCAGAGCTGTGGAGCTCTTGTGTCTCTGGCATGCCTGTGAACAAGTAATGGTTGTAAACAACCCAGGGAGGCAGCTGTGTTCTGTGTGTTTTGAGCTACTAGGCTCTCTGTTTTCCTGCTGCACCTTGCTTCCATCAACTTCCCTCCCTGCTCTGTTCCTGTTTTCAGCTACCTTGGCACTGGTGTTTACCCTACTTATGGATGCCAAATTGATCTGTCTTGCTAATGCAGCTGGCTGTGGGGAGTCGTTAATCCCACTCAGCACGCAGGTGTGAAGGTGCTTGTGTTGGCACACAGACTAGAAAAAAATGTGTGGCTCAGAAGTAAACTGACTGTAGAAATGTATCCATCCCACTCTGTAAGATCAGCTTGAAAAATGTAGCACCTATCAGACAGAGGTTTGTATCCAAACCAAATTAGCAAAAAACAGCATTTAAAGGCAGTTCATCTGCGACAGCTAAAAAATACAGTTTTCATAAATCTGCTGCAAGAACTAGATGTATTTTGTAATTCATATTTCTGCTGTTCAACAGTTCTCCTTAACAGTAGAACAGGAAAACATTCCCTTCAGGTTTTGCTGCATATCTGCGATCTTGAGAAGATAAATGTCTATGTAATGCATCATAGTACTGACATTTAGGAGTCTTCTAAACTTTGCTTTTTAAATAGAATGGGGAAGTTAGCTTTGAGTCTCTTCACTCAGTAGTAGGAAGAGTGAGCAAGTGATTTTTTTTTTGCCACATCATATATAAATCTGACATCCTTTCCAAATCTACAGTTCTCATACTGTCAAGAACTGTAGAACTAGAAGTGCTATACTAAACAAAAAGAACATATACTGTGTCCAGGTAAAGTATTACGTCTGAAGCAACAGCTAAAAAGATTCATTGAGTTATACTGTTCATCTTCTGTCGAAATTATTAAGAATGGAAAGCTGAGTAGTAGCTTATTTTTAAGCTGTAATATTTTTTAATTGAAGTGAATTGAAATGTCAAAAGTTTCTGCTTTTGATGGAATTTTTGCATTGTTTGTTTTCCTTTTTTTTTAATCATTTATTTGAACTGTTTAGCAGGATAGACAATTGAGCTGGTTTTCTCTATCTTCACTTACAAGATTTGTGCAAGTCTGCATTGGATGATAATGTATTGAAAAAATGCTGAATGGGTAACTCACATATGACAGTTTTAAACAGAGCATATACAGTCAACCCTCTCTACGTTGCAGTTCTCTATTCGCAGTTTCACTTCTTTGCAGTATGATTTTTCTGTGACTGGGGAGGTCTGTTTCACAGGGAATCTGTGCCTGTGTGAACTGACAGTCATGAAGAGTCAAACTAGATGGTCATGAATATTCAAATTAACCTTGCATGCCGTGCCGCAAGGACTGCCAGCACACTGCTCTGCCTGCCCCTTGCCCTCCCCGCTCCGCTCCACTTGGAGCAAGGAGTCTGCAGGGCAGGTCCGCCTGCGCTGTACCCTCTCCGTTTCCCCCACACACACACCTTGGTGTCTGCGTGGGGTTTTTTGCTCTCTCTTTCTTTGCATTCAGTGCTTTTTCTCTCCCTGGCTTGCTCGGGCTCCAGAAAAAAAACCCGCCATTTTGCATGTGTTTGAACCTTTGTTCTCACCCCCTTGCTTAGGAGCGCCCCCCCTCCAGAGAGCAGTACTGCAGCTGCAGGGCTCCCCAGCGCCACCTGCTGGCCAGAGGAGAGCCACTGCAGCTCCTGCCCACTACAGCACCCCCTGCTGCATCCCGGTGGTACAACACCTGGAACATCACATTCAAAGGGAAAAGACCTCAGGGTTGGGAAAATTAGGGATTGTTGTTGTTACTGATTTATATGTGACTGGTTTACCTTCCTTTTTTCCCTGGTTCTTGTCCTCGACATTCCTTAACCACCACACATTCAATTTTCAATATACATTAATAAAGTTGGTGTTTTGACCTCTGGCTAGTCTCTTGTCAATTAATAACCACACTTACTGGCCTCTAACGGTCACATTTATTTGGCACCCAACGTGGGGCGAGCAAGACACTAACCAGAGTTACACCTGCTTCATAGAGATCTCCCTGGGGACAATCACCATGTTCTCCTTCTTAATCACCCTGAGTTGGCAACTCAGTTTGGCACTTGTATTCCCTTTTTTGGATGACATCATCCACTTAAAGGGAACCACTAAATGGATTTGGGCAGCAGTCAAGTTCATCTGGTGGGCCCAAACCATTATGCAATCAGTACTGGTTGTTCTTGTCATGAACCTCTTATCATGGCATTAAATGTTACCAGGAATTTAGTAATAATCCTTGAGACTTTGTGGTTAACAACACATTCTTTGGGATTGGACCACAGGAGGGCCCTTCCTTCCAGGATTTTACCTCCTCCATGTTTGGGGACAACACAACATACTTTAACCCAGTGGCTCCCCTGTTTGATATAAAGGACATTTTCCTGATGGTAGCTTTTGTGCTGTCCGTGTTCAATGCAGTGTTCCCTAGAATCAAAGACAGGCTAGCACCTGTAGGGGCAGTCACCTCTGCAGCCCTAACTGCAGAGGAGACCAATCCGAGATCCACCTCTGATGCAAGTGCCATCTCATCGCCCGTGTCAGGACCTGACCAGGCTATGCCGGCGTCTGACCCTGCCAACCCATTGCAGTCTGTGCCCAACAAAGCCGTCCATAGTTGTATTGTGGCACTGACACAAGAGATCCATCACGTACTGCAACAGGACCCAGTTCCCAACATGGCCCAGCCCATCATACAAGCTAGTATTCCCAGCAAGAGTCAGGAGTGCCTTGAGGCTGATACCCACCCCTCCGCCCAGGAGAAAATGGAAAACATTAAAAAAGAAAACCCGGTACATGTGTATTAACCCATGACAGGGGACCAGACCCGCAGTACTGTACATCTTATGTTGTGATGTTTTCACTTGTCTGCAAGAACTTTTCAAAAGCAAGTGCCTCATCCCAAAAGGCAACTGATTAATGACAGCAATAGTATTGGCTTGTTTGACAATCATGTGAATGCATTGTCTCTCATAGAAGTGGCTCTTTTATATGGCTTTTCCATATAATTTTCAATGTATAGTCGACCGTCGGTTATCGCGGGGCTGTGGACCTTCTCCTCCCCGTGAAGACCTCGCTCCATGATGATAGGCATCTCATTAATCTGCAAAATAGCCCCACATGTCGCCCTGCCCCCCTCAGCTCCGGAGTGGCTGTGGGGCATTCGTGGAAGCTCCTTGCGCCATGTGACAAGTCAGGCGAGTAAAGAGGGTCAACTCTCTGCCCTGTCTGCGCCCAGGGAATCCCTGGTAATCAGGAGGGAGGGGTCCTTGTGACCATGACGACAATGTGGGAAGTCCCAGGCTTCTGCTGCCACCACTGCGGGAGCTGCAGCAGGCTGAGGAGCCACTGTGGAGCTGTGCTTCTGACCCCTCCCCATGGTGTTCCCTCCCCGGCACAGGCGCCAATGGCGCTGCAGCAGGGGACACAGCGGAGAGGGTCCTGGCCCCACTCAGGACGCAGCCTTGGCACCGCCACAAGGGGCAGCACTAGGTTATTGAACACTAGTGAAACACAGTGGATTCTATTACTTGTGTATTTTGATTAAAATATTATTTTTGTGGGTTTTGGTTTCTTTTAATGATTCTGTTTTGATGTAAACAATTCTATATTGTTTACTGTCCTGTCCTGGTGCATCTGGCAGTTCATCCTTCTGTGGTATTTGATGGCTCATGTGTGTAGCTTCTCTTTTCATAGCAGAGATTGAAATACTGACAACTTTCTTCTTTTGCAGCTCTTCGTCTTGGGAGGCACTATCTGTCCCCAGTCAGATTAAACTATGAACTGCCTTACTGTCTCTTCTTTCTCCAGCTGCTGGCCAAATTTTAGTGTGCTAAAGACAGAAGACTCTTTCTCAGAGACTGCAGAGGGTTTTTGAAGTGAGTTTTCTGACAGGCTTTAACAAAATTGTCTTTGTTAGAAGTTGAAGTGCAAGGCTAGCACATAAAGATCTTGATTCAGTGAACTGTGTTCCAATTTAAACACCCATTTAATGAACTGGATAGATCAAAAGTAGACTTTGCTAATGTCTTTCCCATGTTAGATGCAGTAAGTGGAGAGCATAGTTTTCATAAATGCAGCTATTAGAGCTCACCAGGAATGGACTTGCAGCTTGTGGAAGTTGCTCCAGCTGGAAACAGCATTACTAGGGCAAGCATAACCTGAGGAAAGGCTCACTGTCATTTTAAGATCAATTTTTTAACCAATATTTCATTCTCAGTATTTAGATGGAGAGTCTAGATTGCCAAGACTTCTGATTTCATAACAAAAATGTTTATAAGGGCTGAATATTTGTTGAAAAGATTACAGTGCTTCAGAGAAATGCCTGTTGCCATGCTGTTTGGATGGTGAGAACACTGACTTCCATTTGTTCCAAGCAAGAAGGAGTCTTCTTTGTGTGTGTTGTATCGCCATTAATTTAAACAGTAGAATGCTACAGTCCCATTGCTAAGGAAGCAGTGCACATGGGAGGATGATGTTCATTTGCGTCTTCTCCAGCCATGTGGTCAGAAATGCCAGTCATAATGTACTCAAGCTGGAAACACAAATAATATGTTAGAACTCTCTTTAGGATCTTACAGGTGTAGGCGGTTCCTCAAAAGATGTTCAAGTCTAGAAGTTGATTCTTGGTGCCATGTTAAGAGAAGGCAGTAGGATGTCAATTCCCTAAGATGGCTTTGAGAGTAATGTTTTGATCATTATTCTTATGCTACTTGAAGCTGATATTGTGGTATCACTACAGATCATCTGCACTAACAAAGTAAATGTCAAGGCAGTCACTTGAAGGTCAGGTGCACCATGTTTGCCTCTGTGGTTGGTCCTGTGATCTCCAGGTGACCATGATGATGTGGTTTCAATGCTTGAAATAAAAGATATTGTGTGGTGAGTGCAGAGCAAAGTCCAAAGCTGGAAAGACAGTGGAGAACAGACTGGTTTGGTGGAGTCTATGTGAAGAAGTCTGTAGATTATATTCTAGCATTCTTGCTAGCTATCTAAAAGATGTAGATAAACTAGCTATGCTCACACATTATGTCACTTTCAAAGCAAAGGTATACAATATGTTTTGATATTAATTTTGTTTACTTCACAGCAAAATAAGCAGTGTCATTAGCTGCATCTGTCACAGAAAGAGTAGCCAATTTACCATAATTGATTTATCTGTTCAATAAATTGTTTCTTACTAGTTTAGAATTGTTTAAGATCTTTTTTTTTCCCTTCTTGTGCTTCACATGCATGAATTTTGTTTTGTTTTTTTTTTTTAAATTTTAAGTATATAATACAGATAAGAACTTACCTCAACAGTTCAAAAAACTGTAACTCTTTATTGGCATATGCCACACGGATTCTCCTATATAGAAAAGACCAGGAATGAAGGGTCAAGGAAAGATGAGATGGAGAACACAATTTATCACAAATGATAAATCCCTTTTCTTATCTAGCAGTACACAAAATAGTTGCATAAATGCTCTGAATTTCTGAAATTTTTAGGAGTTCAGGTGAAATTTGCAGAGACGGTATGTGTAATTTGCATAAAATCCACAGAATCACAGAATCAGTAAGGTTGGAAAAGACCATAGAGATCATCACGTCCAACCTATCACCTATTACCTAATCTAGCCAAACCTGTTACCTAATCTAGCCAAACCTATTACCTAAACCAAGTTTTGGGTTCAGCTATTTAGTTGAAAAATCTCTCAAAATGGTAGGGTAGATCAAATTCTAAAAGACAAAAAAAAAAGACAGAAATAAACTGTTGTAAAGCTTGAGAATGGTAACAATATTTCAAGACAAATGAAAATCTACTCATATAGTTTGTTTCTCAATAGCAGGGAATATGAAATGAGAATAACATATCTGTCTTAAAAAATTGAGGGAGACAAGCTATAGCACAGAAACCTGCATCCCTTGATGAAGCATGTCCTCCACTGATGGATTTATTGTATTGTAAATGTCATTTACTTGCTGAGTTATTTAAAAGAAATGCATGATTTTTAAATATTCATCTGTCTTAGATGATGGAGAAACAAGGATGAAGTTCCTCTGCAGGCTTGAACCAGTGCAGTATTCAGAGCTGTTGCCTGGAGGACCTGAAATGCTGTCCTCAGCCACTTACAACATGAGGATTGATAATACAGTAACCCCTTGCTACTTTGTAGTTCACCATTCGCGCCTTCAATATATCGCCTTTTTTTTCCCCCGCGTCTTTACTGGCTTTATCATATTTACCCTATTTACTGTATTTACTGCTACTTTGCATATTTCGCTTATCATGGCATCTTTCTGGGACCAACCACACACACCACACCACACACCACCTCACCCACCCCACCCCTACCCCCACTCCCAGCAATATTCAAGGGATTAGTGTAGGTTTTCTTTCTTTCTGAAGGTTTTCCTGAAAAATAATAGGAGTTGTGTATTTTCAAAAGCAAATTTGTGGATTATAAATTTTAACTCTTTGGTCCCTTGGTGTTTCCTGAAATGGGCTTGGTTTTAGTAAAATGAAAAGCCTTGCCCCTCATAGTCTATTGTGTAACACTACTACAAAGGAAAAGCAGAGAAATTCTTCCTTTGTGGAAGGGAATTAAGCTGGACAGAGGACGTCTTAGAAGTTCTTAAGACTCTATTTTCTATATGAATAAACATGAGTTCTATTTTTAAGATCTCATTCAAACCTGTGCATAAAATGAAGGTTATTCCTAGAGTGAAACAGCACGTGGAAGGAGCAATGACTCAACTAGAAAGGTCACCAGCTTCATTTAATGTTGAAATGCAGTGACAACAACAAATCTTGTACTGAAGCTCTTGAGTGATGCTGTGATTTAAGCCATTCACTTTGGAGGGCACAGCTTCCTAGGAAAAAAAATGAAAGAGATATTTGGGATGCGAAGGAGCTAGCTTTTTATTGCTGAACTATTAAGGGCTGCGGCATAAAATTCTTACCATTTGTAGCAATGCCTCGAGTGTAAGTGTAGGAATGGCTGAGAACAACCATCGGGCACAGAAGAAAAGGTAATGCAGCTGAAGACTACAGAGTGCAGGAGTGGAATGAGAAATTACCAGAGACAAGATCTGAGTGATGGAGGTATTAGTGTTCTGGATTATGGCAATATTGCAGTGAAGTAATTCACAGGTTCACAGGATATCCCGAGTTGGAAGGGTCCCACAAGTATCATCGAGTCCAATTCCCAAGCGAACGCTCACCCAGGGATCAAACCTACAAGCCAAGGGCACCATGCTCCGTCCATCCAAGCCTCCCATTGTCTAGACCATGTCACTGAGTTCCAGTCTTTTCTTAAACACCTCCAGGGATGGTGACTCCACCACCTCCCTGGGCAGACCATTCCAATGAGCGATCACTCTCTCTGGCAAAAACGTCTTCCTAACATTCAGTCTAAACCTCCCCTGGCGTAGCTTAAGGCTATGTCCTCTTGTTCTGGTGCTGGCAGCCTGAGAGAATCGATTTACATCCACCCAACTGCAACCTCCCTTCAAGTGGTTGTAAACAGCAATCAGGTCACCTCTGAGCTTCCTCCAGGCTGAACAATCCCAGCTCCCGCAGTCACTCCCTATAGGGCTTGTTCTCCAGTCCTTTCACCATCCCTGTTGCCCTTCTCTGGACCCGCTCAAGCAGCTCAACATCCTTCTTAAACTGGGGAGCCCAGAACTGCACACAATGCTCAAAATGTGGCCTGACCAGCATCAAGTATAGGAAAAGAATAACTTCCCTAGTCCGACTGACCACTCTGTTCCTGAT
>WEKX01000383.1:49961-74331 GCA_013390025.1 Pitta sordida
CTTTCTCTAGGAACCTTCTGAACTGCCTCCTCTCTGCTATGTTAAGTTCCCAGCAGTTATCAGGCAGATTGAAGTCTCCTGCAAGAACAAGGGCAGCCAATCTGGACTCTGTCTCTAGTTGCATTAAGAGCAATAGGTCTACCTCTTCCTCCTGGTCAGGCGGTCTGTAACATACTCCTACCAGGATTTAAGCTTTATTGCCTGTCCCTCTTACCTTAACCCATAAGCTCTCAACCTGATCATCCTTGATTCATTCTTATGTCTGTTTTCTCTGTTTTTCTTCCATGTGGTTGCAAGAACTATTTAAAGTTTTTGCCAAGCACTTGAGTGTTCATGTGGCAGTAATAGAATACGACTCTAGCATTAGGTAAACTACATGGATCAGCATATACTAAATTAATAAGACATCAATACACTATTTTCAGGTACTCAGCCTAATGTTCTCTTAATTTTAATGAATTGTTAAAGTTTCATAGTTTGGGCGATCTACAAATGGAAGAGGTCATTTAAGCTTCTTAAAATAGGACCTGCTTTCCTACATGAATACTGTTTTACTAATCTACTTTATTAACAGAATATCTACTCTTCTGCTAGCCTCCAACTGGCTATGCAGAGAAAGACAGTAAAAGTCAGAAAAATCAATGCATTTTTTAATGAAGAGAAGAATAAACAAGAGTCATGAAGACATGAAATCTGGAGGCCCTTTTGCATCTGTCGTGGTTTCTCATGATGCTGAAATGGACAACATAGAAAAAGAAAAAAACTCTTCTGTTTTCATTCTTCTCTCTCTCCCTTTCTCTCTCTGCTTATTTTATTTTTTTCTGGTGCAGCTGGGACTCAGTAGCAAACCACTCATCCAGAAAGGAAGGGGGTGGAGCGGGGGGCGGACCATGGGCTTTTAGGGCTTTGGAGAGCTGGACATTTCTCATCTGGTGCTCAGTGCAGGGAAAAAAGCAGCTTGCAGCAAAAGCTTCAGGACGCCATCAGCATTGCAAGCAGGTTTTTTTCCCTCACCCTCCTTCCCTCTCACTCCTGTGGGTTTAACCTGCATGGCCCAGCGAGTCCCTGTGCCTTACTGGTTCCCTTCCCCTCCCCCCTCCCGTTTGTCATTTTCCCCTCCCTAACTGTGAGACCACCCCATTTTCCGTTCCCCTTTGCCCCCCTCCCCGCCCCCTGCCAGTGTTTTTTTGTTCTCTCTGTCTTTGCATCCAGTGCTTTTTTCCTCCCTGCCTGGCTCGGGCTCCAAGAGAAGCCGCCATTTGCATGTTTGAGCCTTTGTTCTCGTCTTCCTGGCTCAGGAGCTACCCTCTACCTGGTGGCCAGAGAGCGGTACTGCAGCCGCGGGGCTCCCCAGTGCCACCTGCTGGCCAGAGCAGAGCCACTGCAGCTCCTGCCCACTACAGCACCCCCTGCTGCATCCCGGTGGTACGACACCTGGGACATAATTTTAAGGGGAAACGACCTTGGAGTTGGGAAAATTAGGGATTGTTGTTGTTACTGTTTATATGTGACTGGTTTACCTTCCTTTTTCCCTGGTTTTCTTCCTTGACATTCCTTAACCACCACACATTCAATTTTCAATATACATTAATAAAGTTGGTGTTTTGACCTCTGTCTGGTCTCTTGCCAATTAATAACCACGGTCACAATCTTTCAGTCAGGTGTGACAGAGATTATGTTTTAAGCAATTGTCTCTCTTATTCTTAATACAGTTATACCTCCTCCATCGCGAGGAAAGGGACAAGCCAAAGGCCTCGCGAAACATTAATCTTGCAAAGAACTGCAGGTTGTTAATATGCATGCAGGCCACGCCCATTGCTCCACCCCCCGGAACTCTGAAGCGCTGCGGACAATTCTTTGCTCCTTCCCGTAGTCTGTCTCGGCACAGGCGAGCAAAGGGAACCGTTTCTGCGTGGCTGCTGTGACCGCAGCCCAAACCCCGCGCTGGTCCCCCCTGGTCCAACCCCGGTGCTAATGCCGACCCNTCATGAGGCAGTGTCCCCGTTCAGGGACCTCCCCGCAGGGCGGGGTGAGTCCCGCCCCACAGGCACCGCGGCACTGCCCCTTGGCAGAGCAGAGTCAAACTGCGCATGTGTCAGCCAGCTGAGCTCACAGACGACAGAATCATATTTGCGAAAAAATTGCTTCGCAAATGGGTGAGGTCATGAAGGAGAAGTCGCGATACAGAGAGGATTCACTGTACTCACAATTTTTCCAGTTAGGCGTTTATAAAATCACTCTAGAAAGAAAAGCTGTGTATGTTTTTCTAATTATGGTATGTTTCTCTTTTTTTCTTGTATCATAAGCTGGCATGATGTTAGTTATTTAAAGTATTCTGAAGCAGTTTGTTATAACCCACGTATGCCTCTAATTAAGCATTGTTTTCAAAATCTGATTGAGTTCCTCCAAGCCACATAGCCATGTGCAAACATGGTACTCCTAATCACTTGGAAGAGGGAGATAGGATAAAAAACCCCTGAATTTTCCACCATCCACTTCTACAGTCCATTTTTAAAAATACATTTCCTAATATTCAATTTTTGCCTGAAAGAAGTTGGTAAAATTTTGCATCTCCACCTTCTGCCATTCTAAAATACGGTAAGCAATGTCTTGTCACAGTCCACCCAGCTAGGCTGGAGGCATGATGGTTCGTTTGCTGGATCTCAAAGTGCAAAAGAAATCCTGGACAGAGGGGTTAGCTTTGGTCAAACAGTGAAGTTTTATTACCTCATATAGCAGGAACGCGATAGAAGAAAGTGAGGTAGGAAAAGTAAAGAGAAAAGGAGTGAGAAAAAGGGTTCACTAGCTACCACCAGACGATTCTTTTGCCAAGAAATGTGATTTCATGTTGCAATGACAGGGCTGTATGCATATCTTGTCCTGTCTCTGGAAGCTGGTGAGAAGGCCTCAGCATATCTTGTACCACNCGGCGTCCCCGTAAGTCCCAACATCAATGCAAGGTGGGAGAATTATCCAAAGTCCAGTTGCTAAAAGGTCATCTTTATACTAGATGTTACCCCTTGCCCCCCTCTTCTGTTCCAATCTGTCTTTCTTTGCCATGTATGTCCGAGAATGTGTCCAAGGCAGTGTCCAAGACAAGGTCAGTTTCAAGTGGCCTTTTGCCAAGAAATGTGATTTCATGTTGCAATGACAGGGCTGTATGCATATCTTGTCCTGTCTCTGGAAGCTGGTGAGAAGGCCTCAGCATATCTTGTACCACACAGTCCCTGGAGGCTGGGAAGAAGGATACAGCATATCTCGTCTCTTCTCCTGGATAACGCAGGAGAGAGGGCATATCTTGTTCCATACAGTCCCTTCTCTGTGGTATCAGCATTCTGGTTCTCCCTTAGCCCAGAGAGCATCACTGGCAGGCCAAACTCTTGTCAAGACTTTAGCCTCGGTTTTGGGGGTATATTGTCCAAGTTTGATGACAACGTTGAGACAATATTCCTCTTCTGACCGACCCTTACATGGCATCATATTCATCAAAACTGTAAATAAAACTGGAAGTTGGAGAGAAATTTAAAAGATAACAGAAGGTAACATTTGAATAAAATACATAGTAGTAAATGTTTACAGAAACAAGAGATACTGATATTGATAGAGCCACCAGAGTTCTCAGCATTTGGAGACTTACCAGAGTCTTCCTCTTCTTAAGTATTGTTCTGGGGTTGGCTGTGTCCCTAGAAGCCAGTTTCATGCACATTTGATTTAGAAATGCATTGTTTCATCTTCTGCTTTGCTCCCCCTGTCATATCTATAGCTACTGGCACATTAGCTTAAGGAACAAGTCACCTTGCTGAACCTCTTGCTCAGCAAGGTACCTCCAGGCTGCGAAATTGAAAAAGAATTACAGTAATCCTTCAAATATCATGAGGGGTTGGTTCCAGAAAGATGCTGTGACAAGCGAAATCCACAAAGTAGTGGTAAATATGGTAAATAGCTGTGCCTCAGGGCTTGGTGCTCTTCTTGCTCTTTGGCCTCTTCATGGGGCGTGGCTGTTACCATAACAGTATTCTGAACAACTAAATTGCAATAAAATACATTAAATGACTGAGTTTAGCGTGAAATGTGTCAACTGGCATACAAATTAGATTTTTTTTTTTAATTGGGGGGGATCTCATCTATGGCATAGTAACTCATATGGTGCATTTGATAGTGCTTTTTGTTGGCTTGGAGGTCTGAGTCACTGCACTCTGTATAAGAATTAATTAATGTGGATAATACTTTACAGAAGTTTGTAGTTTAAACACCATGCTAAAATACATAGTATTTGACAAGGTAGGCTGCAGGACGTCAAAATTTATCTGTTGTACAGAGAAAAAAGGAAGATTATAGACATTTGAAAACCAATGAATGGAAGACTATTCTACAATCACTAGGTCAGCTAGTGGTTGATTAGATCAGTCTTTAGTGCTTAAATTAAACTGACTACCTTGTGTGATGTACAGTATTTGTCTTTTCTCAATTTGTGTCAAGAAGAGAGGGCCAGGATAACTGGAGGCAGGGAAAGTGTGTGGTCTCTTTTGGGTGGGGGGACCAGACAAATTGCACTTTGATGTAACAGATAAAACCACTTAATTAAAAAAAACCAAAAACACCTGAAAATATGTAGGGTGTGCATAGATACAGTAATGCCTCAAATTTTGCAGGGGTCCATTCCAGGAAAATGCCGCAATAACCAAAATCTGCGAAGTAGTGGTAAATACAGTAAAAATGGTAAATATGGTAAAAGCCAGTAAAGCTGGGGGGAAAAAACCATGATGTATTGAAGCCATGAATGGTGAACTGTGAAGTAGTGAGGGATTACTGTACTTGCTTTTATACTCTTTTATTTAAGTTCTGTCTAACTTTACCAAGGCCTGGTTGGATGGGGCTTTGAGCCACCTGCTCTAGTGTAAGATGTCCCTGCCCAAAGCAAGGGGCTTGGAACTGGATGATCTTTAAAGTTCCTTCTGACCTCAACCATTCTATGGGTCTGTGATCACTTTGTCTTTCTTCTATTGAAAATGTTGATTGGTCTAGTTGTAATAAATTTGTAATTGATTCTTGTGATTCCAAGGTTCTGTCGTCTTTGGTGTGTTGTCTGTAAGGGGAGGATTTAAGAAGCTTTGGATCATACTTCTGTCTCATCAAGGATCCTTTAACAACTTTTCTGTTTTTCTGCAACAAGCAGCTGCAGATATGGCTTTTTGCTCTTTTTATTGCACAGGCTACTAGTGCCAACATGTTTTCATTTCTAGAGCATGAGAGAGACTAAACAACATCCCCTTAGGTAATGCAGCAGCTTTATTTATGATTCTATTTAAGAATATTTCTGTTACTTGGAAGTGATTGTAATCTTAACAATAACAAACTATTTTGCCTGCTTTAAAACTAGCCTTAAGTTACAAAGTCAAGCAGAGCTTTCCGTAGTAGCAGCTTATTAAGGTATTTATCTGAGTTATTTTAGATTTCATTAATTGCTCTCCCAGATTACATAGTGCTCTCCAGAGCCACAAGGAGAGGTACATTGAGATGTACAAAGAAAGTAGGTTTAGATTAGATATTAGGGAAAAAATCTCTACTGTGAGGGTGGTGAGGCACTCAAACAGGTTGCCCAGGGAAATTGTGAATGCCCCAACCCTCACAGTGTTCAAGGCCAGAATGGATGTGGCTCTGTGAAGGTGCCTGTGGCAGGGGGTTGGAACTAAATAATCTTCAAGTTTCCTTCCAACCCAAACCATTTGATGATTCTATGACTGCCTGTGGCCTACTCCACAAAGTTCTCAGGCATCTCTTGAGTGGAGGCTTTGAGTGAAGTGGATCTCTGTCAAGACTTCTTTAACACACCATGGCTATTGAGCTGCAGATTGGTCCAAGGCAGTAAGATAGTACCAGAAATAGAAGGATGGGGCATATAAAAGCAGAGTAAGGGTTGAATCTCAGGCAGTGAGGAAGACAGATTGGTAGGTTTAAAAATCAGTTCAGTATTCCCCAAACATTGAGTGCTGGTGAAAACAAAGACAATGACTACTATTTTTTACAGTAATTTGTACTGAAGCACTCAGTGTCTTTATTTTTACTTGCTTTCAGTCAGGCAAAGTCTAATTGGGAAACTACTTGTTGCACACTAATTTGAGGAGTACTGAATCTTTCCTAAGGAGATATCTTATAAGATAGGTAAGGTAGAAACCATGTTCTGTCTGTCTTTTTTGTACTCTTAAATTTCCCTGAAGGTGATAAAGAGAGAAGTTTATAGGTTTTGGGTGGTCAGTGTCATCCTCTTATGTAAGAGCCTGAGTCTGGCACAAAGTACTCTAGCCAGGTCTCCTGGTAGTCTCTGCTTTTGATAAAGGTAACAGAAATTCCCAAGGAAAGGAACTTGCTCAGGGTGGACCAGATACATATGAGCGTGACCATTGCTTTTATAGAACATCAAGACTCTAGGAGAGACATATACAGCAGGAAGTTATGGGGGAGAAGTGTCATTGGAAAAGCAAGTGAGGAACAAGGACAGGGTAAAGCAGTGTTAAGTCAAAAGAGCACTTGTAACAGGATTGCATTACCCTGCAGGAACTTTAAGTGATATGTATATGCACAGCAAGGCCAAGGAGGATGACAGAAGTACAGTGATCCTCTGCATAGTCATGATCCGTAATTTGCGAGATCCCATACTCACTGTTGATTTTCCGGGGAGATGTGGGACCTGCCGCTACCGCAACCTCAGTCTGATCCTCCGCGGGCCCCGCTGCTCGCAAGCCGCTGGGACAAGCCGTGGCGCCAGGGCTCCTCCCACTGCCATGGCACCGGAACAACCCACGCTGCTGCAACAATCCATGCTGCGCGGTGCCGGGACTCCTCCCACTGCCGGGGTGCTGGCACTCAGTGCTTGTCCCCCACCCTGGCGCAGCACAGCCAGACACCTGAAACAAGCCCTGTTCTCAGGACCATCCTCCAAACCTTATTAGGGTAGGGGGCATGGCTATGGGTGTGGTGTACTTGACTATGTAGTGGGTTCGCTATCTTTGCGGATCCCACGACTCGCGCGAGCAGGCCCAGACCCAACAGCTTGTGAGTAACGGGGGATCACTGTATCATTAACTCAGAGGAATTCCCCTTGCAAAGTGGAAGATAATATCACAACAGAAAATTTCATTTAAATGGGATTCTCAGATGGGTGTCAGACTGACATCCAAATGTGGATACATGTCTTTAAACCAGGTACTTTAAACACGTAAAAATCAGGATTCATTATGTTCCCCTCCATTAGGCAAATAACTGGACAATGAGCTTATTTCCACTGAAAATTAGTATTACAGAGTCACAGAATATTCTGAGTTGGAAGGGACCTACAAGGATCATCAAGTTCAACTCTTAAATGGCACCACTGCCTCCCTGGCGGGAATCGAACCCCTGGTCTCCCATGTCAGAGGCGGGGACACTCACCACTGTACTGAAGTAGATTTTTCTTCCTTATTCCATAAGATTTGTTAGCCAAGGGCTTCCATAGCTTTATACAACTTGGCGTGTCATGACCTTGTGAAATGTTGGCAACAGACTATAGCAATATGCAGCATTAGCCTAAGTCACTGTCCTTATCGACTCTTACACCTAAATTAATGCTTCTGCTGTAACAAAGTAGATGGTATCCAAGAAGATGGGAAGAGCTAGTTGGTCTTTTTGCCCAGGGAACTCTTACAGCAACCATTTAAAAAATAAAATAAAGTTGAAGAACTGAGCCTTATCTTCCTCAGTGTCTTTATTAAACTCACAGCTTCAAACAGCAGCAGAGATGACCTCAGATGTTAATGGATATTCTTAGTGTTTAGAGTCATTGCTAGATAGCAAGAAGTTGTTTTTACCCATTATTTGGAGTCAGTGATACAGAGACTCGGGTATATTATTGCAAGTCACTGAGACCTGGAATGCTAAATTCTGTCAAATTCCTTCATTATAGCAGAACACTGAGCTGTTGCCAAATTTGCATGTTTGCAAATAGTTTATTTTAGTACACACCCTTCTTATTTTCGAACTTGCCACTTACTTTTCCATGAGCAATGCTCTCAAATCTCAGAAATGTCAACTGTAAGGTAAAATAAAATTGTTGATCTTAATTCCCTGAGTTATTTTGTCGTGGCTCAAAGGTACTGCTACTTAATTATTTTTTTCTTGATTGACTGAGTAAATATCAATGACTGAGATCTGCTGGTATGTATCGAAAACTCAGTAACTTCTGTATTTCAGAAGTGTATGTACTAGTGATTGTCCTGCTCTACCTTATCAGATAGGATGTAAAGGATGAGGGGGAAAGGGGGTTTACTGAATGCTGATGACTAGCAGTTTATTACTGGTATCTACCTACCCCTGGCAAAACTGTTTCCTCTGAAGGAGCTACTTGGAACCTGAGAGAATACAGGCAAGAAATAGCAATCTGAATAAAGGATGGTGCAGGGCAATGAATAGTGTATCACATGTCAATCAGCTTGACAGATGCTGTGAAATCTAGGAAAGAAGTGAAGGGGAGAATTACCCTGCTATTTTTTTCTTTTTTTAAATAAATTTTGGAAAAAACCACAAACCCACCCACAACCAACAACATTTTATTTTTCATTCCTCAGACGTAGGTGGGAGTACAATACATATCAGTATAAAACCTTTGCTTAACATGCATTTCTCTGTGAAATCATTAACACTTCAGAGATATATATTTTCTAATATATAGAACATTTATATATACTTGTACATATATATAACTGTGCATATATTATGTAATGCTTGCTTTTTTATACCACCAGTAGTGGTTTAATTGTTTGGACTTTTCTTTGTGCCTCATAAGTGGCTTGTGACCAAATCTTGTGTTGAACACTACAAAAAATAGACAATAGTACAGAATTGTAGTCATGTTAGTTCTGTCTACCAAAACTTACTTCAGAATGGTATAACACAACTTATGTAGCTTTAGTGCTCATAGATATGATTGATCTTGTTTAAGTATGTTTTGTTTCCTCTAGGATATTTAATGGGGGAAAAATCTACTATGAAAGATCCCACTGGTTGCATAATGGACTTTCATATTGTCAATTATGTCCAAATTGAGGGCAACTGTGGACAGAAGAATATAACTTACAGACTTTTATTTTCCTGCAAATGCTGGTGACAAATACCATCAACAGCATGGTTTCTCCCTTGGGTTGCACAAAGCATGCAATTACAGGGATTTAACAATCTCTTATTTTTACGAATGTGTATTTTTAAATTCCAAAACTTTTCTCTAACTTAGTGTAAAATTGTATTTCTCTCTGTATTTCTACAGTTTCCATCAATGTTCTGTTCTAAATTTCCACAATTTTTAAAAGTCGCTGTAGGAGCTACTGAGCACGAAAGTGTCCATTCCATCAACTTTGGAGTGCCTCTGAAATTTACAGACAGACAGTTTTGCCCAGGCACTGTGACAGTGAATGCCCCTTTCAAACCAGATGTTTTGACTGTCATTACTTATATTAACAAAAGAATTCTCATGGTCCAACTTTGGCCCTAATTAGACTCAACCTGGTTGCCTTGTCATGAAATTGTTTGATGGAAAGTTTTGCAAAATATGATCTAGTGACAGTGCTGCACGTGGAGCTTAAACCAGACTATTTTGCACAAAAAGTTGTAATGATTAAAAAGGTTTTATTATAACTATTTATTTATTTTCTGAAATAATGGCAGTTGTGCTGTAGATCTTTATCCTTGTTAATGAAGCCGGGTTTTTTTTTCCATTTGTGTGTACTTTTGGGATATTTTTTTCCCATCTGCAGCTGGTCTTGCAGTAGGCAGAATTTCTAATTTCTCAGATGGAGGCGACCATGGCAGGGATGGAAATGGAAATTGTGCAATCTTGTGGGATGGATCCCTTTGACAATCAGACAACTGTATTGTGGTAATTATTGCTTATTGTATTTATTCTGTAGTCTGTGGGTATTTAGAGTGAAATCTATTCAGTCATATATTGTTGGATGTCTTGATTTTCTCTTTTGTCTGTGTTTCATCCTATATACGGAAATAAAGATGGTGGGGGTTTTTTGTCATAAGAGGGTTGTGGAGACTTTTTCTCTGCTGTGGCAGAAAAATGTTTGCAGGACTAAATACGTAGTATGTAATTCAATGTGACACTATTTATTCTATCTATGCCCTGCACTGTAACCTGGCAAGTAAGACTCAGACATAATGATTCAAAGCAAACAAAAATACACCACATACTGGGATTTTTCCTCTCTCTCATTAGCTGGTAGAGCAGAACCATGCTAGAAACTTGGCTGAGAACAGGCATTACGTATTCTAGGATCTTCCCAGCATGAGTCTAATCAATAAATCTATGAATCTAGATTGTAGTCCTTTTTTCCTCCTTTTTTTTCTCTACCTACCAAGGTAATTAAATAAGTTCAAACAATCCCCTTCTATTTACTGAAATAATTGAGAATGCTAAACTGTGCATCATTTCTCTCAAGTGTCTTTTTTACTCCGATAAACTTTGATCAACTGCATTAAGTTGATACAAACAAAATAAAATACTTTAAATCTGTTGAGGTCCTTGCTAAAGTGATAGTTGTGTGGGTCTGTATCAGCGTGTCCTTGACAGAAGCTCTATTCAAAATGCTCCTTTTTTGCATAGAGGAGGAACTTGCATCAGGTCAGCTCTGGATGCTACGCATTTATCCTCAGTTAAAAGATCTTGAACTCTTCCTTATGATATAAGAAAATCCATTGTATTTGTGTTTCATGGCAATTGCAGGAGTGTAGATTCAGCCAAGAGGTAAGAAAGATAAAAGCCAGACTCAATAAAATAAAACCACATAGGGATTGGCCTCATAGGTTACTAAAATATTAAACTGTATCATTTTTTTTAAATGAGGACACCAGATTATTGAAATGCTCAGTATCTGTCTTTATTCCACTGGATATGAACAGATATATTCAAAGAATGTAAGGGGGTTTTAATTTGCTTTTGCATCCCTGGGTAATGAGAATACTGCTAAATTCTACTTAATTTTTTCCCTTTTCATTTTTTGTGCATTACTGATTTTTATCTAGATGAGCAAGTTGCTTTTATAATCGTTGCTTTTAATTAGCAAGCTTTTTCAGTATGATAATCTTTCATTTTAGAAATCAAGTAAATCCACTTTCCTAACATGAATTTGTATTCAGACATTATTTCATAAAGAGCTTTAGGGAGTTACCAGACTTCAACTAGTTGACTGATGAAAAGCAGATTACACAACTTTCACATTTGCAGTTTTATTGCCAGCTACAACTCCAACCATCCTACCAGCTGACGCATCTTGCAGCCCTAGTAAGACCTCTCCTGTTTTTTCCATTTACTTTTTATAATTTATAAGCATGTTTATAAGCATAAGGGAAACAGTTATGTTTTCCATACCTTTAAGTGCATTCTCATCTTCTGCAAAAAGGCACCGATTTTGAAAAATAAAATTACAATTAATATCCCCCCCTTTATTTGTTTGTTTTTTACAAGTCAGGTAGTGACTGTATTTATATCATCTCACTCTTGTAGAAATACCCATTGCAGTGAGTCATTTTTAATTCCCTAAAGAGTGAAAAAGAATATTTAAAAATTAAAGAAACATGCACCAAACTGGAACTAGACAGCTGATAGGAAATCCTAGCTCCAGCCCTACAGAACAAAAACCCAATTATCTGTGGGGAAAGCATTTTCTATATTTTGTGTCCTTTTTACACACATGTAATGAGATTTTATAGTTGTTGTTTGGCTTCAGATGTGAGAGTTCACAGTTTTTACTTCTCTCTCATTTTTGGACAACCTAGAAGTACAGTGTCCAGATGTTTGTTGCTTCTTCTGAGCCTTCCATTCACCTTGCTTCCAAAGTTTTTAAAATAATTTTCAGGCTATCCTGTTTTTCCACTTTAGAAAGGTTATTGTGGGTTGGGTTTCTTTAATGTGAACACCTTCCAGTTTGACCATTGTTGTATGAATCTTTAATACTTTTACCTGAGTCAAACTTGTAATCAGTGAGGAACACTGATTAAAATTATTTCAGATTTTCAATATGCCATTAATTTATTTTTTTTAAGAGAGTAGGATCATAATTCACAAAAAAAGAGAAGCTCTAGAAGTTCCTAATTAAGGCATTCTGGCTCAAATGATGACCAAAGTTGTTTTTTGATGGTGATTTGACTTCGCTTTTTTTCCAGATAATATTTGGAAAATCAGTTATATTAGACTGGATGTTAGGAAAAACATTTTCACAGAGAGAGTGATTTCCCATTGGAATGGGCTGCCCATGGAGGTGGTTAAGTCATCATCCCTGGATGTGTTTAAGAAGAGATCGGATGAGATACTTAGAGCCATGATTTAGATGATAAGATGGTGTTAGGTAATAGGTTGGACTCTGTAATCTCCGTGGTCTTTTCCAACCTTGTTAATTCTGTGATTCTGTGATTCTGATCTGTGGAGAAATTAATAACCTCCAGGAGCTGTGGTCTGTACTATGCGTTTAAACACTGCTAGTTCCTGTACTTTTTTTTAATCCTTTTTAAAAAAAAAGTTAATTTTCTTCACAGCATTTCATATGATGCTGTGTTTTAGATTTGTGTCCAGGGATGGGGAGGGAGGAGTGAGCAGCTGTGTCATGTTGAGCTGCCTACAGGGATTAACCCCCAGCAAATGCCTTCTATCTTATTTGTCCTTGGTATATAAAAACTGGAGGAATGGGGTGAATGAGTGTGCCTGTGTGTTTGTGTATCACTTTCTGGGTTTATGAAATATTTTCCCAGACCTGCAAATACGGAATGTATTTAGTGTGTAGAAGGGAACTACAAATAAATGCATTATAATGCAAATTGTACATAACAGTTATAATGAGGCTAAATGTAACAAAGGATACATCGTATTTCTGAAGGCAGCAAAATAAATTTTTTCAGAAGTGTTATGTTTCACTTGAAGAACTGGCTAAGTGAAAGTTCATAACTAGTTTATAGGTAACGGAAGTGGAATGAAAGGATATTTAATTCCACACAGATCATGGAAATAAGAACTTCCTGCCTAATGGGGACTAGTGATCCAGGGTGATGACTGAGAGTGGCAGAGTATAAACCTGGCTGCTTTCTATGCTGCCTTCCCTTTGGTCTGTCCCAGCATCCACATGTGTTTAATTTGAGATTTTAGAAGGTACCTCCCTGCCCAGCCCTTTTACAGTCTCCTTATTGACCTGTCATTCATCACGGTAAAGTGAGTTTCCATTTAATTTATCCATCATCTTCATGATTTTTTTAAACTTCAGTTATTGGAATGGGCTGCCCAGGGAGGTGGTGGAGTCACCATCCCTGGAGGTGTTTAAGAGAAGACTGGACGAGGAGCTTAGTGACATAGTCTAGCCGGGGGGTGTAGGGCTGGATGACGCTGGGCCCCTTCTGGCTCGGAGTGGCCTGCTAGACTGTGAGGGATCTAGGTTGCTGTTATGCTCTGGGATGTGCTCTCGGTCTCTTTACGGGTGTTAGATGGTGAGTTGGACTAGATGATCCTTGTGGGTCCCTTCCAACTCATAATATTCTGTGTGTGATTCTGTGATATCCCTCAGGCATCACATCTCCAAACTGCAGAGTCTTAGAGGTGAAAGGCCAGCTGCCTTCTGGTCTTTCATCTCAAGATGCCTATCTACCTTCTGCTTCTTTCTGGTCACCCTTCTCTGTACTTTTTCTAACTCCTTTGGAGATATGGAGACCAGAACTAAATATTACTGAATACATGCAGGCCTCAAAATTTTATGTAGGCAAAATGATTCTCTTTTTAAGCATCCTTCCTGTTGATGCCCATCATTTTGTTGGCTTTTGTAACTGCCTTCGCACTTGGACAAGGAATTAGATGTGAGTTGGTATGAGCTGGGAGCTCAGCTGTGTTCTGACACAGTCTAGTGGCAAAGCCTTCCTTTGATTTCTAGGGTAAGTGTGAGATCATACTCTCTTCAAAATCCTCTCAGGGCTTTATTTAGATCCCCGGCAGCCTGCTACTTCCTTGCAAGATGTGCCTTTTCACATACCCTTATACGCACTTCCCTTTTCTCAGGATGGCTTTTGAGTTCCTCAAAAAATGGTGATGGAAGAAGAGAATAATGTGACACTTTTGCATGTCATATATCTTTCCTGTCCAAACTATAACAAGCAGAGAGCTCAGAAAGTTTCTTGAATAAACTCTTTCTTTTGAATTGGAGCCTGTCTGACTCCCATGTTATCATGTTAACCTAGAAAGATTAATACCGTTTTCTTTTTTTCATTTCTGAAGGTTTTGTACACAGAATGATATGTGAGGAAAATACTGTAATGTAGTAGTAAGTATGATGTGATTTAATAAAATGTGGACATGAGTCAGCATTGTATCCTTGTCACAGTGAAGGCAGAGGGCACACTGGGTGGATACCCTAGAAAGAGCTTAGCTATCTGGGGCACAGTCTGGTTTTCCCTCCAGCATTGCAGAGAACCTAGCAAAGGCCTGCTAGGAGACTGGGTCTGAATGCAGAACAGTTTAATGGGAAATCCAGCTGCATCATTTCATCCTGAAAAGTGAGGTTATAGAGAAAATGGAAATAAAATGTTCTGAGAGGTCGAGACTGAAAGGACAAGAGGTAGTCACCACAATACACAACATGAGAAACTTCTACTGAGTTCTGAAGAAAAATACCTTCACTGTGATCTATGTCAAACAAGTGCAGTAGGTTGTCCAGAGAAACTGGGTGTTTTCCAGGTCTGACTGGACAAGCCTTCAGAAATCCCACCTAACTATGAACCTGCCTTCAGCAGCAGGTGACATCCTTCTGATCTCAATTTTTTGTTTGATTATGCATTTACGAATAGATAGTGAGACATTGCTAAATGTGTGTGTTGATCCCTGCAGATTTTAGTATGATCTAGCATTTGTCCTTCTTACAAATAAATAATTTTAGCAGGAAATCTGAACTTCTAGCAGTTTCTCAATCATCGTCTTGGACAGTAGTACTGGAAAAAGCAGTGAGTGTATTTTGGAGTGCATGCATGGGTGGGGCTGTTGCACTCCGGAGACTCAGACACTTCAGAGCCTTTCTATCTAATTTCTTCCTAAATCTCCCACACTTGTTCTAACCCCATCACCCTCACTGATTACTGAAAATATCAAGGGGGGGGTCAGGGAGGAGTGCTTTCAAATTGTTTTAAACAAGGATCTTTATTGATGATATGGACGAGGGAATTGAGTCCATCATCAGCAGGTTTGCGGATGATACCAAGCTGGGGGCAAATGTCAAGCTGCCAGAGGGCGGGAGGGCCCTTCAGAGGGACCTTGACAGACTAGAGAAATGGGCAGACTCCAACAGTATGAGATTTAACAAGACTAAGTGCCGAGTTCTTCACTTTGGACATAACAACCCCATGCATCGCTATCAGCTGGGGGATGAGTGGCTGGAGAGTGGTGAAATGGAGAGGGATTTAGGAGTAATGATTGATGGGAAACTCAATATGAGCCAGCAGTGTGCCCAGGTGGCTAAGAAGGCCAGTGGCATCCTGACCTGTATTAGGAACAGTGTAGTCAGTCAGACTAGGGAAGTACTCGGCACTGGTCAGACTACATCTTGAGTTCTGGGTCCACTTCTGGGCTCCCCAGTTTAAGACGGATGTTGAGCTGCTTGAGAGGGTCCAGAGAAGGGCAACAAGGATGGTGAAAGGACTAGAGGACGAGCCCTATGGGGAGCGACTACGGGAACTGGGGTAGTTCAGCCTGGAGGAGAGGAGGCTCAGAGGTGATCTCATTGCTGTTTACAACTACCTGAAGGGAGGTTGCCGCCAGGTGGGTGTGAATCTCTTCTCTCAGGCTGAGAGGACATGGCCTTAAGCTATGCCAGAGGAAGTTTAGACTGAATGTTAGGAAGAGGTTTTTCACAGAGAGAGTGATTGCACATTGGAATGGTCTGCCCAGGGAGGTGGTGGAGTCGCCATCCCTGGAGGTGTTTAAGAGAACACTTGATGATGAGCTCAGTGACATGGTTTGGTTGGTGGGGAGTTGGACTAGATGATCCTGTGGGTCCCATCCAACTTGGAACAACCTGTGAACCTGCGATGAAGGAGATGCCAGTGCCTGTGGCAGCTCTCTTCAGCCCTAACACTGCCCCCCCAGGCAGGCATCTCATTTCTGCCGGCTTTTCCTGATGCTGTCAGAGCAGCAGTTAATAAACAGCACTGCTGCTGCAGCAGAAGGAGCAATGTCTGTTGAGAGCAAGTTGGGTAGGGAGGGGTGGGGTGCGAATGTTAGGGGTTATATGTGGCTTGTGGCTGCCACAAATGTGTGTGCCAGGCTGCATGAAGCACGTGCCAGGCTCTTTTGCAGCGCAGGAGCATATTGTGGCTGCATCTAGCAACCACCGACACCCTGTAGAGGTCTGAGTCACCAATGTGCATAGCCTCAGAAACCCCCAGTGTCCAAGAGAGGACCCAAGGATGCCATGCTCCAAACTGTGGTATTGTTGGCCTCCATACCACCTTCTCCTTCATAAAATGCTCTGTCAGTGTGCCTTGCACATCAGTTTGGCGTGCAGCTTGAACTACATTCAAGTTAACATGTCCTGTATGTGTATTTGGGAATGCTTTGGTATTAGGCCATTTCCAGGACCAACTCACTGAGGTAAGTGTGGGCAACAGCTAGTGATGTTCTCCAGCAGTCAGTAGCTTTCATTGAGCTGCTCAACAGAGATTTCTCCCTCCTTGCTTAACACATATTTACTATCAACTCTCAGTACATTAAGCTACTGGATGTAAATAAATAAAGGGTCATCAATTTATATGGTCTGCTGTTTTACTGTGTGTGTATATAGGATGACAGAGAAGCCAACAGACCCATGCCAAACAAAGAAGACCATGGACTAGGAAATGAGAAGTTCAAACCTGTGGTACCTTGGCCTCATGTTGAAGGTGTGGAAGTGGACTTGGAATCCATTCGAAGGAAAAATAAGGCCAAAAATGAACTAAATCATCATGGTGGTGATAACATACAGCAAAACATCATCCAGAGGCAGTATCTCACATTTAAGCCTCAGACATTTGTATACCCAGATCCTGTTTTACGACCTGGAATCCTTGGTAATTTTGAACCCAAAGAGCCTGAGCCTCATGGAGTTGTTGGTGGCCCTGGAGAAGAAGCAAAGCCATATATTTTAGGACCAGATTACAAAGAATCCATTCAAGCCAGCATTAAAGAGTTTGGGTTTAATATGGTGGCAAGTGATATGATCTCACTAGATCGGAGCGTTAACGACTTGCGTCAAGAAGAGTAAGCAAACCTTTTATTTTCTTTTAGTTCTGTTTTAATGAGATTCAGTTATTTTCTTTCCATATATCTTAATTGATGCTTAAAATAATATTATTTATTAGGCTAAATACTTAAGGATTCTTGTACTGACATGCAAGAGTACTGTACTATATACCAAATGTTTCCATATATTCTTCTTAATGATGTTGCAATGATTCCTTTCATGAAGACTTAATCTATAGTGATTTGTTTCTGAAGCCATTTGGCTTACTGTCTAATTACATGTATTTGCATGTTCCATGTCTAGTCACTGTCTGCATTGTCATATCTTTCCTTAGTGCATAACTTCTTAAGATCTGTCTTTAAGGAAGGATTGTCTTTATTAGACATTCTTTCTAGTTAGTTTATTCAGTTTTTGTTTATCCAGTTGCTTTTAAAATGAAACATAAATAAATAAATAGAGAACAGAAACAAAGAAATATTATTCTCTTTAAATAACACAACTTAAATACCTGCACCAGCAAAAATATACAACTGCTATAGTTATGGTTGGAATAGTCTTCTAATAGTTTCTCACAGCACTTGCCATAAAGAAGGAAGCAATGTTGGATAAAACTTTTTTTTGCATGGTTGGGAGGGTGTCTACTTTGTTGTGGGAAAATTCTCCTAAGTTACTAACATTTGCTCGATGATTACTAACATGTTTACACAATCTGTTCTGACCTCTGATGTATATTGGAGCCACTTTACTATCAAGTTAATCTACATTTAGTATAATTTTACTTGTTAAATATCAGCTAAGGAGAGGTCTCTGAGCAAACTGGCTGATTTGTAATGTATTTTTTAGTCTATTTTTGGTTGGGGTTTTGTGGATGGTGTATGAATTTAGATATGAAATTAAGTACTTCCCCCTTGTCTGTAGCAATGAAGCTGTGCTGATGGCTGGACTGGGTGCTAACCTCTGGGCTTATGTTTCTGGCTGTGGCAGCTGATCTGTTTGGCTGGTCACTGACTGGTTACTGGGCACCTACTCTGGCCTTTCATGGTGGGCGTTTTTTCCTTTTTTCAAGGCAGGAGAGAACTGGCCAGTTGTGGGCCCAACTCATACCATGCACTTACAGTTGGTTTAACTTACCACCCGGTATGTACTCACTGAAAGCAAATGAAGTACACAGAGAGCAGCATTTCCCTTCATTCGTGCTGTTTTCCTCAGGTGACTTACTAAAGGTTTCCACTTGCTAGCACTCAGAGGAGAGGACCATGTTGCCGGTTGCAAGGAAGCACCAGCTGTCCTGGAGGTTCACTTTATTTTTCTTTCTTTGCTGTGGTCAGCAGTTGGTCCTCTGTGCTGAGGAGATTTTACTGAAGGGGAAGAAATGATTTGGCTAACCTGTGTAGGTCAGTGTTTTCTTTTTAGAAAGTTGTTCCCTAGGTACTACTGCTTCTGCTGAGGAGTTTGCAACCACTGGAATTCCTTTTGTAGGAGGCAATGGGACTAAGGGAACTCGAAGGAAAAACTGTTTCCCAATCAGGTGTTGTGATTAACTGGGCAGGGGGGAGCTGCTTACTGTGTGCTGTGCTAGTTCACTTTAGCAGATCAGGGCTTTGGCCCTGCCTTCCCTGGAGAAGGAGAGGAGGTGGAAGCACATTGCCCTCCACTCTGTAATGACAACAAAGCAGAAAAGGCTGCGTGTTGCATGCAGGTGGGACCGGGCTGCCTCTGCCCTGGCTAGTTGACATATCATTGGCAGCAGAACTCAAGTACTCCCTCCCCTCCATTTTTACCCAGATGAAGGGCATCAGAGAGCTTATGTAGCTACCAGAGTTCCACACCTGTATTTCCTGAAGTATTTTTGATATAATCTCAGAATTTGTCTTTACTTCTGTTCTGAAGGACATTAATAAATAGAAATTCACAAAGATGATTAAATACTTTGGGGAAGAGGAGGGACAGCATGAAAAGATGAATTTTAGAAACAGTTTCCTTCAAGCACAGTTGCGGATAAGTCTTCATGGAGGTCAAAGCTGGCAGCTCAAATCAAAGTTAGGTTTTATTATTTAATGTTCTAAGCTAGCAAAAAAATCAGCATGGAAAACTATGGGAACAAAAGGTATGTTTCAGATATCATTGTATGTATTGAATATGTGGGATGCTTTCAATTGCTCTAAATATGTTAAAAGTTTGTGATTTCCCTGTATCTCCTGTGAATGGCAGAAGACAGGGGAAAAAATGTGAGACTGACTGCTACTGCTATATGCTTTCAGGTATCTACATCCTCACTTTTCTGCTCATCCCCCAAGGCCAACAAGAAATGCAGCCAAAAGTAGCAGATTGCCTATTGGATGTACCATTATTTTTTCTCCCACTGATCTATTTAAAAAGACTAGGAGCCTTTTTAGTTAATAAGCCTGGTCACCATTCTCTTTAATCCTACCAAGGAGCAATATAGTAATATTTTTTGGTTAATACTACCTTGGCATTGCTATTTCTGGTAAAGACCAGGTTATTCATTTTTCGATGGGTAGACCTCACTCCAGCTCTCTCCCGCAAGCATCAGAATTTTTAAGTGTCACCCTATGCAGTCAGGTTTGTTCAGTGATGTCAAATGCTTTCCCAGGCTATGCTAGCACAAGTGAAATAGTGCTGCAAAGAGTTCTGTCCCAGCATAAAAGCCATGTTGCCTTAGGACTTGTCCCTGCTGGAGGGAGAAGAGGGAAGAAATTACAATGAAGGGTGATTCAGTTCTGCTATTTGATTTTGTAGCCTGACATTACCAAGATGATTTGTGAGCTGTCTTGATTGGTTCAGGCGGAACTTTGCTGGTGATTCTGGGCAGTCTCATCTGCTGTAAAAAGTCTTAAATCTTGCTGTGCCCTATAGAGAGGAAAAACGTTGGATGGTGTGTTGAAGTTTTTTGTCAGGTACATCTGAATATTTCTGTTTTGCCAGTACCACATACTGGATTTAAACAGTACATTTTAGTGTTAAAACCCAGCTCTTCTGTTGACATACAGCCAGTCATAGGCTTGGTTAAGCAAAAATAACAATGTATGGGGATATATAAAAGAGAGTGTACAGAATTTCAAAATGGCTCCTCTCACTGCAGACTTTTCAGCACCCTGTAGGAGGCTTAAGAGAGACATAAACTTGGTTTAGGTGAAGGAATACAGTAAATCCCTGCTGCATTGCGACCTCTGCATTGTGACCCCACAGATTTGCGAGGAAAATTTCTTGCAAAGTTGCTTCAGCCGTTTGCGACTTTCCCCAGCTGACACATGCGCAGTGCCTCTGCTCCGCCGAGGAGTGGTGCCGGAGCTCCCTGTGGGGCAGCACTGGCCTGGCCTCACGGGGAGGGCCATGAGTCACCGTGTGCCCCATCTCTAAGTGCAGCCATGGACTGACCCCATCCCCGGGTGCATGTTACTGTTTCCATGGCTTCAGATGGGGAAGGGAAGTGCCCCGGGAAAGTGGGGCTAGCCGCGGCAGCCAGAGGGACATGTTCATTCTGCTGCCGCATCTGAAGCCCCCCCAAGCTGTGCAGGGCTGGCGTGCAGTGGGCACAACCACCAGGGCTGGGGAGGGGGCGGGGAGGGGGGAGCGGTGCGGAGTTTGGGCTGCGAGCATGCATGATCAGCAGCTATGGAAGCGGCAGCGTGGCCGAAGAGAGATGTAGGGATTGTCGGGGGGGCCTCCCCAGGCAGAGAGAATCACACACAGAATCACAGAATATTATGAGTTGGAAGGCCTCAGAAACACTTCCATTTCCTCCCCTGTGCTGTGAGAGCCCGTGGGGAGGAGTTGAAGAGGCTCCCCAGCACTCCTGATTCGCTGGGGGTGGAGCAAAGGGCATGGCCTGCATGCATATTAATGACGTGCAGGTATTTGCGAGTTTGGCATTTCGCGAGACCTCTGACATGGCCCGTTTCTCACAAATGCGGGGGTGTAACTGTACCTGGTTTTCACCTGATTTCTTGCTGCAGAGAAGGAGAGGAAGCTTAGCAGTCCCTGTCAAAACCTCTGTACAGTAGCTTGAACAAGACATTTTATTTAAAAGTTTGTTGATTTTTACCTTTTTGAGGTCTATTTTTATCATCCTGATAATTGGCAGCCTTTTAAGAGCAGTCATTTATATTGGATTTTACATGTTGTCCCAACTTCTTAGCAGACCTGTGACAAAACTAATGCTAGTTTTCAGGAGAAGGATATTAATTTGATTGGTCACTGGATTCTATTTTCTTGTAATCAGGAGTCTCCACAGAGGCAGAACTGAAATAAAACTAGAGTCATAAAGTTTCTGGATTATTTTGTATCCAAGATAAACACACCATGCTATGGAATAAAAAATGAACCTAAGTTTGAGGATGAATGCTGTCAGGTAACAAGGTGTGTCCTCTCAAAACAAAAAAACAAACCCTCAAGAAATAACATCAGAGAATCTCTTCTAGGAATAACAGGAACTTACTGTTTATCCAGCATAATGATCTACTTGCCCAGAGAATTTTAAAATAAATTGAATTTAAAAATACATATATCCTGGGTATGACAAGTGATTGTTTTAGTTGACAACCTTATTTCTAGCTCTGGCCAATAACATACAAGAATGGATAAGCTTCATTCCTGACAGACCAGTGGGCTGGGACATTTGAGCCAAAAATTGCAAATGGATTGTCATGCTTCATAGACTTCTTTCTGTGAATAGACTTTTCTTTTAAATGCATTTATACACCTGCAATTAATGACATTGTTAGTCAGTGACTGCAGAATGTGTGGTGCCGTTTAAGAGTTGGACCACATGATCTGTGTGGCTCCCTTCCAACTCAGAATGTTTTGTGATTCAGTGAATGTGTTTGTTTTAACCTCTCCTGCCAGATACTGTAATGTACTTCTGTTATTCTGCTGCCCTGTGATATGGGAATATCAAGAGATATCTCCATGAAGCTTCTATATAAATGTTTCATGTTCCTTCCTTATTATTCTTGCCATTTTATTTCTCTTTTTATTAATGCTGAGCTAAAATTCTGAAAGAGCTATCCACGTTTGACTCCAAGATTTATTTGTTTTCTCCCCAGAAACTACATAAGTAGTTTAGGGTCTGTCAATAAATATATGCATTGAGTGGTCTAAGAGTCCATATACAGTGATTGCACTTGCAATGAGCTCTCCTGCCAGCTCATTTCCTTGGTAGTGTCCTTGAATTATTCTGCAGATGCTTATAGTGATTTTGATTGCAATTACCAAGAACTTGTTCAGTAATGACCTGGAAGAGGAGGTGGAATGCTTGGCTCCCAGCAGACATTTATGCTGCTACAAACTCACTTAAAAATTGGAATGAATAGACTTCAGCAGCTACCAATATGAGAGATCTGCCATACTTTGGTGAGGAACTGTTCCTGTAAAGAAAGCAAAGTACCTTACCAAGTATTTCGGAAAATCAGTTACTGTATTAATAGCCTCACCTATTTCCATATAATTTTTTATTTCTTCAAAAGATGATAATATTTTCTGTGGCATGACTTTTTTCCATAAAAGCTGCATCTATGGTTTACTAATTTTGTTATTTATTACTAGTTTATGTTCAACACAGAGTCAGATTTACTGGTCTGCATTTCTTTAGATTCTCAGGGTCCTTTGATAAAATTTAGTGCCTTGTTTTCCTCTTCTATTTATTTGATAACAAGGCTGGAGTCAGGAATAGTTATACATACACTACAGTTGTTTGTCTATTTAATTTGGGTTTATTAAAAGAAAAAAAAAAAAAGCAATAGGTTGCTAATGGCAGAAAATAGAAAATTCCAGTTGAAATTATCATGTATCTGTGATCTCTGAATTACAAAGTTCCTAAGTGAGAAGTATCACTGTGTACTTGCCCTGATTTTGGTCTCTTCTCTGGATTTCTGGCATTGGTCGCTGCTGAGAGTTCAATAGAAATACTTAATTTAACTTTCCTGTTTCTGAAGTAGTCTTTTTTCATTTTGATCGTGTATCAGTGCAACAGACTTTCTGGCATGCATTGTACTTCTAGTGTTTGAAAAAAATATTTCAGTAGCAGCTTTTATACTTCAGTAAGCTGTTTCTCAAAGGTGAGTTGTTTGGGTTTTTTACTCTATCTTATTATTCACATGCAGGTAGCTTGAATTAGTTTCTGTTGTTTGAATTAATTTAATTTTAATTAATTAATTAATTGATTGATACTGTAGTTTGAATTAATTTCTGTTTCCCTAGTTTTAGCATCACCCTGTGCATTTAATGAAGGTATGTCTTACTGCTAATAGCATCATTTAAATTATGCTGTCATTCCCCTTCTTCATCGTTTCCTTTTTCAAAGGGAGGTGTCTCCTTGCTGTGTCTTCTGTCCCGTCACATGCTCTGATTCTTCCATACATGTTGTAGGTGCTGTCTGAGTCTCATCGGCAGCCAGTGCTTCTGTATGGTTCTATTGGTGGCTTCCGCTTGTCCTTATACTAGACAATTCCTGGCACATATAAGCTCTAATAAAATGGTTCTGGTTTATTTTAGCAGAAGGCAGTCTTTCGTAGATTATCAGTTCCAAAAATTTCACCCGGTGCTAATGAATTCAAGGTCATAGTTTCTTGGATCCTATTTCTTGAAGGTGGGCAAGAATTTGTCTTTGTCAGTCCTCAGGAACCGGTCAAGCACCAGGACATTATGACCTCACCATGACATCACAAGCTTCCTCAGTGGTCTCTGGTGTGATCCATCCAGTCCCATGGGCTTGTGCTGTGTTTGTCGCACTTTCTGTTATATGTCCAGTGCAGTGGTTCCTGACTCACCTCTATGGTGAATGCAGTTATACCCCGTCCTTCGCAAGGAAAGGGACGGGCCAAGGCCGTCGTGAAACACTAAACTCGCAAAGAAGTGCAGGTCGTTAATATGCATGCAGGCCACACCCATTGCTCCACCCCCCCGGCACTCTGAAGCGCTACGGGAAATTCTGTGCTCCTTCCCATAGTCTGTCTTGGCACAGGCGAGCAAAGAGAGCCATTTCTGAGTGGCTGCTGTGATCGTGTGTACTCGCAGCCCAAACTCTGTGCCACTCCCCCCGCAGCACCCCGTCCCGGCCCAGCCCCAGTGCTCGCGCC
>WEKX01000383.1:74419-117835 GCA_013390025.1 Pitta sordida
GCACCGCCCCTCGGCAGAGCAGAGTCAACTGCACATGTGTCAGCCAGCTAAACTCGCAGACCGGTGAATCATAATTGCGAAAAATTTGCTTTGCAAATGGGCGGGGTTGTAATGGAGAGGTCGCGATGCAGCGGGGATTCACTGTATTTCTTCACTTCTGCAGACCTTGCCCCTAGATGCAGGGACTTGAGAGGTGTGACAACAAACATTGCAATTAAGGACTGAAGGAAGTCAGATGTTGTGTCTCAGTCTTTTCTGTGTCCTTTTACAATAAATTTCATCTCTTTTATGAGTAAAGCCATGTTTTCATTAGTCTTCCTTAACCTACAATTTCTTCTCGTTGCCTTTCCTATCTTATGGATTTCAATTCCACAAAGCTTTGCCTTTAGTTCTCTCTGTATGGGTTCAGGCAGTATTTCTGTACTCCTAGGTAGCCTGTCCATGCATCTACCTTCCCTGCTTTTCCTTCTCGAGTTCTTGGTGCAGCCAGATGTGTTTTCTGCCATGCCTATTTAACGTACTGTATGTGGGAATGGACAGTTCCTGTGTTTTGGGGAGTTTGTCCTCAAAGAAGCCATTCCTGGGCCCTTTTTGACGAAGTTGTAGCACCTGAAATCATTAACTTCTTATGACAGATGTTAGGAAATATATAAATCATGTGTGAGTCAAAACTGGAGAGAAAGCTGTCTGATGGACAAAATCATTGATGACTGCAGATGTAGAGCTCTGAGCAGAGGCTCTTTGGTGTGTGGCTCACAGGAGCTGCACCAGTTTATTCAAGACCAAGTTACTCCAAAGAACCTGATTCAGTATTTCTAAAAAACACATATCTACAACACATTAGTTGCAGTAGCCTCTTTTTATACTTTTAGTTCAAAACTACTAAGAATCAATGCAGGGTTTCCTTTATGAAGTCTATTTTCACATTAGAATACTCTAATCCAGATCTGCTATTTCTATTCCCATATTTTGCTGCATTTGGATTATGCTTATTGCACTTTTTGGTTGAAATTGAAGTCAAGAAGCATTCTCTTAAAGTATATTTTAAGTAATTCATTGTGAAAACCGCTATCTCTCCTATTAACAGACTTACATTACTGTAGAACCCTTAAGCCAGAGGAGTTCGTTGTGCTGATCAGATTTCATGCCAGAATAATTAACTATGTTGGCCGTAAGAAAGGATCAGAGCTCAACATGCTTTGCTCAGGCTTGATATGCTGTTCTTATCCAACCCATGGAAGGCTTGTTTATGAGTTATTATTACTGACCCAGAAGGTTTTAGTCTTATGATTCTTATTTAAACAAAATTTTTTGGACAGCTTCTTTTGAAAAATGCTGCAGGAATTTTTTTCCTGAATAGTTTGACTGTGAGAGGAAACATCGTTAACATTTATGACATGAGACAAATTAATCTCTTGCAATATATCAATAGATAGTTGTTGTCTGCTTACTAGTGTGAGCCAGAATTTCAACTGCATCACCCACACACATCTGTCAATACTATTGTAGCAGAATAAATATTTTTAAGTATTTTCTCCTTCTATGGATTATCAAGTTTGAGTTATCCTTTTTAAGGATATTATTCCTGTTACAGGGCATACCCCTTGGGCCATACAAATTTGTACTTGGATCTGTTGCCATTGGTCACCTTTTGATTTCAAACTGAACAACTGGCAATAAGATTTGTTGAAAAACCTGAAAAGGTAACTCTTCCTTGCTTGACAATGTGGCTTGCATACAGAAATGTATTTTTGGATACCTGTTTTTGCAGCTCATTTTGTAAAACAAGAGGGAATGAGAATTGGCTTGTTTTTGAAAATTGTACATATAGTTTTGAAGGGTGTTTATTTAATTTTTCAATTAATTTTAGTACCAAAAAAAAGGAAAGAATTCTTGCCAAAAATACAGATTTTTAACTAAGATTATACACATGCAGAGCTGTTAGTAAAGATATTTTTCCTGTCATAGTTTGATGGTGACAGCTTGAACCCTTTGTATGGTCCAAATGCTATTAAAAATACCAAATTGTGTGGAAAATATTTGATGCTTGACTGGAGTAAAAAAACCCACAAAATATTTAGTTGTAACTAATTGCTCAGGGTAGATGAGTCTTGGCTGCTCATTTGAAATGGACAGTCATCACTTTGGGCAAATGACATGAATTTAATATGTTGTCTTATAGTAAGTAGTTACTTGTCCAGTCAATCTTGTTGTAGCTAAGAAGATTTAATAGAAAGGCTCTGGAGCGAAGCCTGCTTTCTTCAGGAATGTGATTAGTTTCTTAATTATAGCACTGAACAAATTACATATCTGATATTGTTATAAGAAAAAGGATTTCAGTAATTACTCTTGGTATCTGTGTCATTGGAAATGGAGCATTAGGGACTTGGTTTAATTTCACATGGTACTTTGGGAAAATCTTTTATTCAAGAGCCATGTAGCATACTGGAACTGTTCTGTAACCAAGAGAACTAATTTTATAGTCTGTACATAAATCTTTGTGCACCTCAGTGAAAGGCAGGGTTGAGAATCAGGTGAATTATAGTGATCACACTATATCAGGAAGGTTGGCTTTCCACTGCAGATTATCAACTGCTTTACTGCTGGCAGGGGTCCTGGAGGGGGAAAAAAATTGTTTAAATCGTAATTAGCCATGTACTGGGAGAGCATTCCTTTGTGGTCATGAAAGATTTGAATTCCAGGCATTGACCTTAAAGCATAACCCAGCATTTGTGTTAACATTTCAAGTCACAGCAGTGAAAACTACAGAGAAAATGGATCCTTCATCTCTTTAGAATTGTCTGCTAAATGTTAAGTTTTGAGGGAGAAATAATTCACCCACAGTGTACAAAGAAGTTCACAGAGGCAGCAGGTGTGCTATCTGTAGCTGGAGGTACTTACCTCTGTGTGTGCATGTGAAATGACATGACCAAGTTCTGAATGTGACCTCTTACTCAGCAAAAACCATAGTGCCGCACCTGGAGTATATTTAACTTCTGTCTTAAAACTTAGCTTCCGGTGGAGGGGCAGTCTGAGAGATTTCCTGCAGCCGTTTATGTAACCCTTCAGGTACCAACTTACATCATAGAAATTTTGGGGCAGACAGAGGAAACACTCTCTCAAATGAGTTGTAATCTGAATGTAAAACTAAAAAATTAAATGGACTTCTTATGCTCTATCTTGTTCCTGTCAGCCAGAACGTACTGTGCCAGAGCATTCAAATAAATGTGCATGATACAAGTTATAGTGCAGTCCAGCTGAGTATGGGCAGGAACTTCAAGGTTCAATATCTGATGGGCAAGACACAGTGAAAGTACAGTATTTCTGTGGGACTGAGATCACTGCCTCTAATTGTTTGATTAGTACATTAGGTAAATCCTGTAAATGTTGGATAAATCCAAAAGTATGCACAGCCTGGACTCTTCAAAGCTGTCCATAAGCAAATACCTATATCAAGACATAACTTCCTAAACTTGTCCCCACTCAATGGAGAAATAACAGGACTTTGCCATATGCTGGCTGCTTAACTCTGAAGGTTCAGTGCTCACCTCCTCATGGGGAGGAGGGGTATAGGTCCCATCCTAACTGCTTTTGTGCTGCTGGCCCACAGCAGTGCCCTGCCCTGGTCCGGAGGGAGCCACTTGCCCCATCTCCTCCCTACAATACACACAGTGTGTCACCAGACTGCAGAAGGCCTAGAAACATGTGGGACTTCACTACTTCAAACTGAAACAGGAAAGAGGAGGGCCTTGACTTCATCTCCCTGGACAGGAGCTTCCCTTTCCCTGAAGAAGGGAGTTTATTTTAGCCATCTAGCTGCTCCAGCTTTCCTGCTCTGTGGTGTTCATTGCTACAACTGTTTCAGTGTTTGATAAGTCATGATATGGACAAGATTCTTGTGGTAAAAAAAAATGCAAAGATTATTCCTTTAATTCTCTTGTTATCCCTGGTGTTGAGTCTCTATGCAAACCTTGCCCTGAATTTGGTTTTTGACACTTTCAGAATTATAGTAGATATAGCTTGTGCTCCCAAGGGCACTAATAATAAAATGTATTCACATAGACTTGCAGGTTACTTTAGGAATGGAAATGAGCGAAGATTGTAGCTATTGTAAAAATAGAGAATGCTGTTTCAGTGTAGGGTTAAGCTGTTTGGTTGTGTATAATAGGGGTTTTGCTGCTGTCTGATGGAGGGGGAAAAAATACTTACTCAGCTGATCAGTCTGTCCTTCTTGAGTTGTCTGTTCACTTCTCTTCCAGAATTCCTGTTTTGTAGGTCAGCTACTATAATCTTATATTGTTGTTGATAGTGCATAAAAATAAGGCTTCATAGATAACAAATCCAGTATTCACATTAGATTTACTTACTTGTATCTTAACAAAGAAATGCCTAATTTTGTAATCTGTTTCTGTCTATTCTGTCTACTCTAGACTTAGAAAATGATCCCTTTGACTGGCAGGCATCAAGCAGCCAGTCTCAGCTATGACCTTGGTGATATCAACCATAAAGATAAGCAAACAGTTAAAGGTGTTTTCACAGAATCACAGAATCACAGAATATTATGAGTTGGAAGGGACCCACAAGGATCATCTAGTCCAACTCACCACCTAACACCCGTACAGAGATCGAGAGCACATCCCAGAGCGTNTTTTGTGAAAAGAATTCTCATCTGTCTTTCTAGGGGTTAGATTCAGTTCATTTGTTCATTTATTATGGCAGTAGCCGTAATAAATTGATGATTTAAAATAACAAGCAGCCTTGAATTCAGTATTAAAAGTATGTAAACAGCATGCTATCTACTGAATGACTGTCTCCTTGTAAGATAAGAACAGAACTTATTATAAAAGGAAGCTGCAAATGAAAACAGAGCTCTTAACTTATTTCTGGGCTTTGCTAGTGCTGCACCCTCACAAAGAGTGAGATAAAGCAACTTAAAATATAAATTTCAAAGCAATTATAGTAGATGATAACACACCTCAAACATGAAATAAAATATAAAATACAATTTCAAATTGTGAAAAGTTTTATATTAATGGGGAAGTGAGATCCAGTTTTTTAGTGTCAGTTATGTTTTCAGGATGAATGTTAAATTGAGACCTTCAGCTTTGTACTGTTCAGGGCCCTCATCTTGCAACAGCTGATTAGTTTCTTAGGAGCTTCTTAGAAGCTGGCCTCTGGAGGGATTACAGGAATACCATGACAGCTGCCTTCTGACTTAGAGGAATCAGTGCTGCTACATTCTGATCTGAGCAAACAAGTACAGTGCTTTAAAATCCAGAGGGTATTGATGATTGATGTATACTTGGTAAGTACAGGTGCAAGTTAGATAGTTGACCGGGGGAAGCGGGTAGCAGGATAGAGAGTCATGATATGGAGTCATGTCGAAGGTTTTTTTGAGCTTGGGTGCTGGTATGCTGGGACAGTTGGGGATTCAGGATGACATGAGAAGCACTTCTGTTGACTCAAGATCTTAAATTGACCTTGAAGTATCTGTCTGATGGTGCTCACCTTTAAATTGCTGTTGAGGTGCTCCACTTTTTCAGTTCTTGTATTTTTGTTTGATGGCTGGATTATTCTTCTAGGAGAAGGAGATTCTAGTCTTGGCATTTTTTAGCGTGAGGAAATTCGAGTCTACATCTGGCTCTTCAGCAGTTGTTAACAGGGACTCTGAGCAGTCATCCGGTCCTTGGAGCACATACCCATGATCATAACTATTGGGCCCTGGGACGTCTGTAAGAATAAGCCAAAGTATAGAGTACAAAGCTGTAAGCGCAGAAGTTTCCTCAAGCCAAGGAGCACTCCAGCCCAGATGTCCACCTCCTTGTCCAAAAGAGTCCTCTCTGCTGTCGATGGTGCACAGTTTTGTGATTGAGGGATAAGGGATCTTGACACAGGCTTCAACAGTGCTGTTCCCTCCAGGTGTGGAGAGGGAGTAGAACTAATTCACATCCTAATTATGCAGGCTAATAGTGAGAAGAAACATTACTCACTCTGTTTCTCAGTTAGATCACTGTGCCTCTTCAAAGGTTTCATCTTGCTCCAGGGATGAGCCAGTTCTGGTTTTGCTCAGTAATACCAGCGCTGATTTGGGAATGGAAAGTTTTTATTCATGGAGTGATCTGGAGGTGTTTACTTTCACTCATGAGTTGTTCAAGGAAAGGGCAAACAAGCAGAGCTGCTCTTCCCTGCCAGCCCTTCACAGATCTGTGCATGCCTGATCCTCTTGTCCATACAATAGCTCTTGACAGGAGTCAGGAAAAGCTATGTGAAGTGTCTAAAGGCAAAACTGGCTTAAGGATGCCCCCCTGTCATTCCTGCACATCTACTGCAATGTGTCATCCTCTCAGCTATACCAATATGAATTCAAAATATTTTTTAAGTTACTATTTTCACTAACTTGATGCATAGTGTATTGCCACAGCTGGTCTGCCGGCCACGCCTCAAAGGACACTGTACTAGTATGAGGGCAAGACTGCACCCAGATGATAAAGCTAGAGGTTGAAATGTATTTAAATCCTCTTTGTCACAGACCTTTCTGTAATCTTGAATCTGGTTGTGCCAGCTTTCAGTAGCTTGCAGCTTCTGCCTGAATGTTTGTATTAATTTTACCCACTCTTTTTAAAACTAAAGAAAGTTCCTGGAAATTCAAGCATGCTATTTTCTTTTCTAGTGCTTAAAACCTACAGGGAAGCCAGTACTCTAAAATTCACCTTCAAACACAATGAAAATGCATTTATGGTTTCTTGGTATGTGGCTTGCCAACCACTGGATGTCAGTGCTGCTCCACTGAGGAAAGGCTTTTCCCTGCTTCCTTCCCTGTAGATGTGAAGGAAATGAGAGCAGAGGCTTCTGGCATTTGTCACTCAAATATCTGAGCAACATTCACATTTATTGGGAAAAAATTCCCACTGAGATTAAAAGAATTCATTAATTGCACACACCTAAAACAATTACCATATTTCAAGCCTCTAATTCTCAATGCAAGATGAGAAAGAAGATTATGTCTAGGAGTTAGTACAGTTTGTCATAGCTTATGGGCTTGATCAGTCAGACTGTGAACTATCTAATAAGTGAAATAAAGCCTCTGGGAAAAAATTATCTTATTAGAGATATAAGTGTAGTGCTTCATTGCTTGTAAATGGCACATTTAGCAGCATGATTTTTCAAGTTTAAAAATGAAAATGTGCTAACAGATTTGAGATTAAGTTGGATATGTAGCAAAAAGCCTTTCTAGACCTCTGGGTTTAGGTTTATATAATGTATTAAATACAGATCAAAAATTGTCTATAAATTGTTTACAGATGCATTGTTAAATTCAGGGGTTTGTAATGGGTTCAGCTTTTTTAAATTAGGAGAAGTTAGTTACTGTCCTTTGTTCTTATGCTCTTCACCATTTTGTTCCTGAATGTGACTAACATATACGTACTGCAGGAAATGGGAGAAATAAGCAACCAAAAGATTCGGGCTCTTTTACAGTGTTTGCTTTGTTTGTGCCATTGAAGGCAGTCTTTTTATTTGGAGAGCAAAAAAGTTTCATAGCTAAACTGCTGAAGGTGCAGGTCAGGGGCCCAGTGCAAGCTGCATCAGATACTGCCTTCTTTGAGGCAAAAAAGAACTACCTTTTCCACAGAGCAATTGGATGGCATTCAGCTAGTATGCTGGTTTTTGAATGTATGACACCTCATTTTCCTCCATTTTGGCATAGCCATATCAGCAGAATTAATATATACATGTGAAGTAACACAGTTCTGTTATAATTTGTTATTAAACATATTAAATCTTCCTTTCACACAGCCTACTTAACACACCTAGGTAAGATATACATTTTATCTCTGGAAATGGCTAAGCTGTTGACAGCTTAAATGCTTGTGCTACAAATGGAAGCACTTGGATCTGTAACCAGTTGGAATCTTTGAGAGAGATCTCTGGAAGGAAGGTATCTGTGGCCTGAGCCTTTTAAAGAGCCAGTCTAGCACTTGCATATTGGTAACTTGTAACTATCTGTAGCTGTAGCAGCTTCAGGCATAAAAACATTGAACTGGAGGATTTTGGTTAGTAAATCCCACTTTTAGAGATTGCACTGTTTCAGGGGTTGCTTACAGCATATCTGAGAAAAAAATGCCTTATTAGATAATTTTTTGTTATGGTCTGGTTTGATTCTGTGATTTTTTTTTTTCCACGGGACCAAAATTAATAGTATGTTTCTACCAATGTCTTTCATTTTCTGTGAGGTGAGAAATAAATATTGATGGTGTTCCTTGATAATAAGTGAAATGTGTCATCCTTCACCAAAAAAATGTTCTTTGAATACCTAGAGATCTGTTGAGTTTAACTGAATGTAGTTTCAGAAACTCTGGTGATTTCTAATGATTAATTGTTTTCAAACACAGGAGTGTTTCTCTGCACTTAAGATTTTTATTGTGTATATCGAGAGCTATAGCTTTGGAAGTTTGTGCATCCATAAGTATAAAAGTTTTATTTGTCACTAATAATTTCTTAATGCATGATAAACCTCTTTAAACAGTCAGATTCTCTCTAGTAGAGACTTTCCTTGCTGAAAGAAGAAAAAAGGAAGCATTTTGGCCATTGAAAACAAAAGTGCTATATCTGCATGTTTGGTGATAGGAATTGAATTATTATACGTATAGTTTGAAAAAAAAAAAAAAATCCAGTTTAGTGCAGTGGTGAGTGTTCCTGCCTGTTGTGCTGGAGATCAGGGTTCGAATCCTGCTAGGGAGGCAGTGGTGTAAGAGTTGGACTCGATGATCCTTGTGGGTCCCTTCCAACTCAGAATAATCTGTGAACCTGTGAATTCTGTGAATCTGTGAAAAGAGGCTAGCGATCAGGTAGGGAAATGTCCAGCTAAGGAAATACTGGGACTGTTTGTAATTAGAGAGACTGTGAACTGTCTCAGGGATGCAGTTACGGAAATGGACATTGCAATTGCAAATTAAATCCATTGTTGATAAATATGATTAATAAGTGTTGGGAAATGGGGACTGAAGTACTCCTACTGCTTGTTTCTAAATGATCTTTAACCCCTCAGGATAAAAGACCTGAGTCCAAGCCCACAGAGAAACAGAAATGCAAAATGTTTTAAATGAATACAGAAGTGCTTTTCATGGCACACCAAACTAGAGCACACTGATAAATACTTAGGTGCTTCAACTGAAAAATTTTAAAAGAAATGAGCTTAGACAATAGTTACATTTCCTATGTCACTCTTCCTAACACTGGAAGTCCTGCATATTCAGTTGATGCAATTGTGATCTGTCATGTTGGCTACTAGAAAGATGTATATTATAGTCAGGTGCATGCCAAATTGAACCTGTTACTTGAATGCCCATTTAATGCATTTGTAGGTTTAGAAACAGTTGCCTTTGATCAAAATTTGTGTTCTTTGTTATTGTGATAGATAGCATTTATTGTCAAGTTTTATAAAGGCATTACACTTTCAAATGGTTTATAATTTTTTTGCCTTTTTCTGAAATTTGTCAGCCCTTCTGTGTTTGATTTCTCCCTTTATTCTTTTGAATGTTCTGCACTGGTTTTGTTTGGTTTCTCACCTCCCTCTTTTCTTGTATTTTTTTCTCTCTGTCTTCTCATATGTTTCAAGGAGGGAGCCCATTGAAATTAGGCCAGATTTGAGACTTGTGCTTGGCAGTCTATTTTTAAAAATTTTTATTTGTATCTGTTTAAAAGAAAAATGTACAATTGCACAAATTCACTGAAGCTGTTAACTTCTTACATCTGGTGAAACATGTGACTCTGCATTTTGATTAAGGGAATGGAGGGTTTAATGGGATTGGTAAGGTTGAGGGGTTTTAGCTAGTAGTTATACCTAAAAGTTTAACCATGGATAATGGCTGATAAAAATCACATCTTTGCCATGGGATTACATTTTTCACATAAGCAGCTATACTTTTCTGATGTTTTTTGCAAAAGGAAATAGTTTTATTCAGAGCATCTGACATGAGCATTTCATGTGTTGCTGCTGTACTTCTAGCAAGTTTACTTACTGTGTTTAAATCTATTTCATTGTTAAAGAGCAGAAATTGATGAATTTTGCCTTGCCACATCGATACAACTGGATAAATCCAATTTAAAGAGCCTTAGGAAGAAACAGCACTTCCTTATTGTTTGTGTGATGCAGTTGATGAGCCAAATATGCAGTCCACCCTAAATTGTGACGTTTTGAAGAGGACACCCACCACAGCTGCAGTGTGGGACTTTATTTCCACTGTTCTCTACTGGCTGCACAAACAGCAAAGTGGCGGTGGTGACAGTGGTGACAGGCTACGCAATGCTAGCCACCTATACAGGAGGAAGCATCTAGCTGTTGAGGCAGAAGTCATCATGTACTAGCTACATCACACGTCTTTCAGAAGATAAAAAAGCTTTTCGCTGGAGCAAAGTTGCTCTTTGGGCGTCTTACCTCTGTGATGCACTTAAGCTGTACTATCTTTTATATCCCATTTCTCTTAAATCTGAAGGATAGCCATCAGTGAAGATGTTATTTGCACAAAGATGTGGTTAAGCAGTTTTGTAAATCACATTGTAAAAACTAATAAAATCAAATCTTTTTACAGATGCAAGTACTGGCATTATGATGATAACCTGCTCACCTCCAGCGTTGTCATTGTCTTCCATAATGAAGGATGGTCCACGCTCATGAGGACAGTCCACAGTGTCATTAAGAGAACACCAAGGAAATACTTGGCAGAAATTGTGCTGATTGATGATTTTAGCAACAAAGGTATATTTAGAATATTAACACATTACTTGTAGAAAGGAAACTTTTTTTACTTTCCTTAAATAATTTTCTTTTGATTTATTAACTTCCATGGTTTGAGTTGGCTCTGTAAGGCAAGTAGGTTGCTTCTTCACAGTCCCTTGAGTTTTCAGTGAAGGGAAGGCTCTTCCAATAACATGCTTTCATAAAGGTGGCAATCCTTTTTCTCTATTCAGCTGTGTGAAATGCAGGATTTGTAGCAAGTTCTGTAACACAGCTCTTGAATAGTGTATAGAAGAAAGCTGGGATAGTTAGTAGTCCCCTTAGCTCTTGTGAAAACAAGTAGTTTTCAGAGTATCAAAAGAGTTTGAGATAAGCCTCTTAGGAATAATTATTTTCTTTATTCCATACAGGAATCCAGGTATAAATATGTATTTATTTTTTTAACTATAATAAATATGTATCTAAGGCTATCAGATTATTCTGATTCACTTTCAGTATCTGTTTAGTTTCTAGCATTCTTTTTTAATTAAACATCACATTAAGCTGTTTATTTTTTCTTATTGGGGGGAAAGAGCTTATAATAACTTAAGTGTGTTTTAATTTCTGCCTTTCTTGTGTTCTACCTAAGTCCAGAGATTTTCTTCTTCCTTTGTGATTTACATTCTGGTCTTGTTTTATAGTCAGGATGCATGTTCTTACATGTGATTTTTATAAAAACAGTCAGCCCCCAGGTTTCATGAGTCCACGGGTCCCAGTTGGTACCGTGAAGCCAGCGAATCACAAAGATAGCGAACTCATGAATTGTAATTAAGCCCCACCTGTTGTCCCACCCTCCTCAGCTCTGGAGCTCTAGAGGGAATTCCTGGGACCACCCCACATCCTGTTCCGCCTGAGGAAAGTGAAGGAAATGCCTTTTGCCCCTTCCCAGCATGTTTGAGAAACCTGTATTTCAGGTTTATTCTTGGTGTGTGTGTCTTTTAAACTCCACTGAAATGTGTTCAAACATGGCAGAGTCACCATGCCACACAGCTCACCCCAGCCTGCCATCCTGTTCCACTCCAGGGCAGGACCTTGTGGCACAAGGGTTGGGAAATGGCAGCGGTGCTGGGGGTGGTGGTGATGTGGATACTCTGGAGTTCCGCAACAGAATCCACGGTCACGCAGGCTGTTTGAGCGGGCTGGCATAGTCACTGCTGTTTTGTTTCTGGGAGAGTTATTTTGTTTGGGGGTTTTTTTTCCGGTAAGGCAATGGAAATGACTGAACCCCTCTCTGTCCTGCTCCTGACCAGCGGAGGCTCCACTGGGAACCCTTGTGTCTTCAGCACTTTCCACACAGAGGAAGAAATGCATGTGCCACACCGCCACCACCCTGGACCCTTGGCTCATAGCCACGCACCACCCATGCCCAGGGAAGTCCAGGTTTCAGGAAGGTGCCGGCAGTCCCCCCCCCGCCCTTATACAGGGCACTGCTGCACCCTCTGTTGCACCTCTCACCTTGCCAAGTTGGGATTTGGTGGCTCGGGATCACAACTGGCGGCCCCCAACCCGGCCCCGGCCACTGCCACCACAGTCACCCTCTGTGACCCAGCACCAGGGCCGCCACGCATCGGCAAGCAGTGAAGGGTTCATGGCCCCACCACAGTGTAGAAAGACTCAAGGACTGCAGGGTAGTCCATATTCACGAGTGGAGCTGAGTGGGATGGAGTCATACCTCAGTACATCGTGCTGTCATATTCACGGCCTCATCAGCTTGCAGATTTTTTTTCCCACAAATCTGCCTCAGTGACTCATGGCACTTCCCAATCAACACATGCACAGTGCCTCTGCTTCGCCAAGGGGTGACACCAGTGCCCCCTGTGGAGCAGGACTGGCACGGCCCCACGGGGCGGGCGGACGGCACCTCTTGCTCGCTGGGGACAGCAACAGATCACTGCCTTATGAGTGTTGCGGAGGTTACATGGTGTTTATAGTCCTGCAGTGCTGGGCCATGGCGTGGTCCCCTGCTGTGGTCCCTGCTTCACTCCTGTGTATCTCCATGACTGGAAATGCTTATGTACATAGTACATCATGCATAGTCTGGCACACCTGGTGATATGTAGACATAGCCCCAGGGAAAGTGCAGCGCTGTACGTACCGTCCTCCACGAGGACTTCGGCCAGAGCTACCATCTGCATTCCCCCTTGGCCTTCCCCCCCTTGTGTGCTGTCAAACATTTGTCCCTGCCAGCACCTTTCAGGGACTGCCTGTGTGTGCGCATCTGTGTGTTACTTTTTCCATGGCTACAGGCAGGGAAGGCAATGCCAACAGGTGGGCTAAACTGCAGCAGAAGCCAATCGCCAAGTGCTGTGTGCTGGGATGGGGCAGCAGCAGGACTTGTCCACGCTGCTGCCACCACGCCAGGAGGTTTCTGTTCCCCCATGCCCTCCTCCTACCATGGCAGGTGGAGCCGGTGTTCTGCCAGGTCTATACGGCCAGCATGGCTGCTCCTGCACTTGGGACCAGTGGATGTATTGTATCCTCTGACACCAATGCCACCCCCCTGCCGTAAGAGGCCCCAGAGTGTCGCAGTGTTACAAAGTTAAGGTTTCCCAGGCTCCAAGAGCACCGGCGGCATGGACCCGTGCTAACCCAAGCCCGAGGACACCCGCCAACACCCCCACCTTGCCCCTGGGGTTAGCTTCCCCACCATGGAGGTGGGGGCTGGCTGGCTCATAAAAACCCCTGACTGTCCTTCCTTATAAGTCCTCTTTCATCAGAAGGGAGTTACAACTGCATAGAAGCTTATATATGTTATGACTCAGAGGAGTAGTTGCAACTCTTGGAGAATGTTCTTTTCATTATAACTCTTCGTGTGAAGTCAGTTGAGAGCAGTCTTTTTGCTGAATGACACCCTTAATCTCTTCTGCAAAGAGCGTGGTTCGACTGTGGAGAGCTGTGCAGAGATAAGTGCTGAATTCTGATGTGGTGTTTTTCCCTTCGTGAGAGCACAAAGGGGACAGTAACAACAAGATGATGCCTAGCTAATTAAATGTTGCTATCTCCATTTTCAATCGAGACCTCTGTATTAATTTATGTTAGAGTCCAAGTAGTGTTGCAGCAGTGTCAGTGAGGCCACATTGTTGCACATGGGGTACTTTTTCCCGATTTTTCTTGTGTTTCTTCATAGTAGCAGTTGTTTTTTCTGTTAGTGCTAGCCGTGTGAAGGAAACAGCTGTTCTGGAAGAGCAATGAAAATTCATAAAACTGTATTTTCGAAAGCTCCCTACAGTCATGATTGTGTGTTAGGTCTTCAACTACTTGTTACATATTCAGGTACCAGCTTGCTTTCTTTCAGAAGCACAGAGTTCAATATCTCAGCTCATACAGCTTTTATAGCCTCTGCACCTGTAAAGAGTGCCTGCCAGGTAAATAGTAGTGTTCCTAGTAGCATTTAAAGGCTCATATAAATGTTGTGTTTACTTATTTTTTATTTTATCCCTATATGTGTTATCCACTGATGCAGCATCCAATGAGATAACCAAAAGGGAAGTAATCAGAGTAGACAGGTAGCAGTATTTTTATTAACCTGTTTAATCACAGAATCACAGAATCACAGAATCAGCAAGGTTGGAAAAGACCTTAGAGATCATTGAGTCCAACCTATCACCTATTACCTAACCTAGCCAAACCTGTTACCTAACCTATTGCCATCCTGCTACCAACACACCATCCTACCTATAACACACTAATGATGTTTGCCATGGGGAAACTAAAACATTAATCAGTGCTTGTCCTAGAGCTGAGAGCCCCACATTAGGAGTATGTACTACAGTGCAGGGTAGTCAAAGGCCACTTCTTTAGGGAGGAATTCTGATACCATTTTTCTAGTTCTCAAACAGATGTCCATGAATCGAGGGGGAAAAAATTGCTTTCCTCCTCCTCCCACCTTATATTCTGCAATGCCTAAGATCCTCTGGAGAAACTATGTGTTTCTGAAAGACACTGATTCATGCTTTAATCACACACTCAGATGTGAGAGAGAAACTCAAACAGGGGAAGGGCAGATTGGAGGTTATAATATTTTGAAAGGTAAAATACACATTTTTGAATGAAAACCACATTGCTATAAGGCTGTTGAGAGGTGTCACGAATACATGTTCTAGGTGAACAAAATTTAGTGCTGGCCAACCAGTATTTTTGACTTTAAAAGTACTGGGATTTTATACACTATTATCATTCAGGCTTTGTAATACGGGAAGGAGGAAAAATTCAGCTTTTTTGTGGGAAACAGCACTTGCTCCTAACCCTGGCATGGTTTCAGACAATAGACTGCAAAGTCCTGAGACTGGTACTGTAGAAAAGTTTTATATACTCAATATGACAGGTTTTTACAGCTCCCTCTGAACTTTACATATTTGAACATTTGATAACTAAAACATTTGGCTTCATAGGCAGGAGAGCTGGAAATAATTTCAGGTTTTAAATTTTTAAAACATTCCTGACAGTTCTTCTGTAACACTTACTTGGAATTTGCAGCACAAATAATAGTATGGTATAAAAATTCTCTTAATACGACTTCAGTATGACCCCAAAACTCTGTTGATTTTATCCTGTAAAAATTTATATCACAGCTATCATACAATATATTTTTATTTATTACATAGTATGTTATTCTATTGAGCATATGTGATAAAAATTGTTCTTGACATTTTTGTATCCTTGAAGTTTTCCTAATGCACAAGGATTTACAACAGAAATTGTAAATATGTGTGGGAAAGGAGAAGAGAATATGTAAAACTTAGTTGAGAAAACTTATTCTTTTATAAAGGTGGAGAGAAAGGATAATAAAATTATCAAAAGATAGTGATTTCAGAAAATTATTCTTTGCTGAATTTTGAGTTTTGGAAACTCCACTTCCAGAAAACATAATTCCCACTACAATTATATGTAGCTTTTGTTTAAACTATAATACCTATAAAATATACTGAAATCTAAGTTGAGGAAATCTCCAGACTGCATGGTTTTCATTCAGGGTGCAGAAAATGTTACTACTGAAGTAACCTAATGACTGTTGCAGCTGAAAGGGTCATCTTTCTCCTTCCACCTCTACATGTCTCCTCTCCTCTTAGATCAGCACAGGCCTGGCATCTAACAGCCCCTTGGAGCTGACGCGAACTAGTGAATGGATGCCTCGGCTTTAGCTTACATGGCTTATTTTGATTCCTGACTGAGAGAAACTGAAGCTGTAGGCAATTCTTTTGAGTGTTTCAGTACAAGAATAGATTTTAAAACAACACCAGTAGCTAAATCAGCATAGCCTCAAACAGCAGGTGCTTGATTACCAGCCCTTCTGCCTTTGTGAGTTTTCTCAACAGAATTGTCTGGGAAAAAATGTTATGCAACACTAGAATCCTTTTTTCAAATTGCGTGGTAGGAGTGTGGTTTCCAGGGTAGTTTGGCAAAGGCCAGTGTGCAAATACAGTGATCCTCCGCATAGTCGCAATCCGTAATTTGCGGATCAACACTTTCTGTTGATTTTTCAGTGAGTTGCATGCGCAGAACCTACCGCAACCCCAGTCTGCTCTGCCCCCGGCNATCTGAAACCATTTAAGCATAGCTCATCTTGATCCTTACAGGCTTACTTGTCCCTTTACTGACAAAAATCCCTTTGGCTAAAGGTTTGCTGTCTCATCAGTATGATGCACTTCTAGTCCTCCAATTATGCTTATTAAGATTACCATAACACCTCCCCAAGAGGGAACAGGTCTGCATGAGGGAGGGCAATAATTTGAGCATGGTGAGTTTCTTCCTCAGGTTTCTGGATTTAATAGACTGACAGAAAATTTTGTGAGGCAGAAAGTGAGTGAAATGTTTAACTGAGAAGTAGTTACTTCAGCTGTCCCTATGACATTATCTGATGAGAAAAGACCATGTGCTGAAGTGTAGGAACTTCTCTGCCCACTTGGAATACAGATGAAAACCTGACAGCCACTGTGTGCTGTATTGAAGTGTCTGGGAATTGTCCACCCAGCTCCCTGTGGTGCAGCCAACCACTTCAGATGTTTTTCTTCAGATGTGCTGGAGACAAACATGTGCTATGAGGTCAGAGGTCTTGATCTTCTCAGTTTTAGCATGTGTGCATGGTTGAAATAGGGTTCTTGTAAATGTCTGTAGATATTTTGGGGTTGTATTAAGAGCAAAAAACTATTTAGTATTAAACCTCACCAAAATAATATTTTTCTTTGTTGTTTGTTAGCACACTTACAAGGGAGGCTGGATGACTACATTAAGCAGTGGAATGGCCTTGTAAAGGTGTTTCGAAATGAGAGGAGAGAAGGTTTGATCCAGGCTAGAAGCATTGGAGCCCAGAAGGCTAAACTTGGACAGGTAGGAGCCAGTTCACACACAGGTCTGTCTCTTTCTTTTTTGGGGGAAGACTGAGTAGCAGTTCCAACACATGTGGAAATGTAGTATTGTATTATTGATATGGTTTTAAGAAGAGATTAATCAGATTCATTTAATCTTAATTTTCTTGCATATAATATTAATGTATCTCAGTGTAAATAAGCTTAATTGAATCACTGTGATCGTCTATACAGAAATATAATTTTTTTTTTCTTTCGAAGGTTTTGGTTTACCTTGATGCCCATTGTGAGGTGGGAATTAATTGGTATGCACCACTTATAGCTCCTATATCTAAGGACAGGTAATGTTCTCCAATTATTTCCCGTGTCTGACCTTTTAGGGGGAAAAGGTCACAATAACAACCTTCACTTTTCCAACTGTAGTCAACATGTTTTATATCTATATCAAACTATGTAAATATTTTCTGTATGATGATTATGTTATCTCTCATGAAAGACACTTAAAGAGGAAGGAAAACAGTCAGACAAATTAATCTCCAGATAGTTTATTTTAGTAGACATATTGAATATTTTGCATAGTGTATATTACATGTAAGACAACTCTTGTCTTTTACAATGATCTGAGGCCCTGTTATAAAAATGTTCTGTTCTACCTGAATACAGGCCCTGATTAAGCAAAGTAAATAACCAAAACTGTGGTTTTGGTAGAGGAAGAGTAGCAATAAATGTTTTGATTTAATGGGGATTTAAAGCCCCTCTGGTCTCAATAGTTTTATAACTTTCTCCTCCTTGGTCTTGATATGTGGCCTTATATTTCCTCTGAAGTGCTTCAGAGTGTTGTCTGCAACAAAGCAAGGCCATGGCATGAGCCTATCTCTGCCACAAGCCCTTGGCACTTGGTAGGAGTCTGTAGTTGAAGTGCCTTCACAGTGCCGGGGAGATCTGTGAGAGGTGACAGAGGGAGAGATGTCTGGGGATTTCATTTCTTCCGACTGTTGAAGTGCTGTGCCACCATGCTCCCAGTTTGTGTAGTCAGGGGTATGTGTGCTTAGGAAACTGTGTGCTTGTTTAAACTCTTTAATCCTATAGAATAGCTGCTTAATGCTGAAAACTATTTGTTAACTTATCATGCTACCAGAATTCTTGAAGAATTGGGGTTTGTGTGTTTTAAAGGTTGTAACTCAGCTTCAAAACTACATTTGGGCCAGGATACTAAAAAGAAGATGGAAATGCTTGTGTGCTTCCATTGAGTGTGTATTGCTGTCTTACACAAGAAAGGCTGGAGAGAATAACCAGCTTTTGGGGCACACTCCAGCACTGGCCACGGACATGGGGGTTACAGAAGGACCCGCAATTCTGAGGCACACGGTGCCAGAGGGCAGTGCTTAGCAGCCCTATTCCAAGCCCTGATACCCTGTGTGGAGCATCCTGCAGCTTAGCTTCAAAGAACATAGTGTTAACATTTCTTTTCTCCTCACTTTTCTGTCTCATAAGATTTCACTTAAAAAGATGGAAGTCCTCCAAATTTGGTCACTGGGAAACTCATTTGGAAATTGTGGGTGTATAACAAGATAATGTCTTTTCCTTGATGAATATTGTATGTGATCAATCACAATGAGGAGTGTATTGCAAATCAAGCACAAAGAATTCTACTGAAGACTGCTGCTAGGAGAGTCCTAGTAACGTTTTTTTATCCTGGGAGGTTAGATTTGCAGTGCAGTTGAATAGGACAGAATAATGAATATCCATGTTAACACTAGTAAAAGCTAAGAGTTCATCATACTTGTTAACAACTAAGAACTGATATGAATAGAAATTACAGGAAATAATAATACTGTGAGAACTTCAGTCCTTTGAGGGCTCCTCTGTTTCCTCCAGCATAATCTCAGACCTAGCTTTTATGTTTTCAGAACCTCTTAAAATAACATAAAGAAAAGCCTATCTCTTTTTTTCTTCTTATGAGCCTTCATTATTTAATAATGTGTTTACAAGTGACTTTTTATATGCACTGCTATATAAGCTTAATTAATGGTGCAAATTTCATATTAGAGAGATTACTCTTCTGAAATTGTATTTTGCTCTTTCTTTCCCTTCTACAAATGTTTCAGAACTACATGTACTGTACCTCTAATAGATTACATAGATGGGAATGATTATTCCATTGAGCCACAACAAGGTGGGGATGAAGATGGTTTTGCCAGAGGGGCCTGGGACTGGAGTTTGCTATGGAAACGAATTCCGTTAAGCCACAAGGAAAAGTCCAAACGAAAACATAAAACTGAGCCTTATCGGTAAAGAGAGCTGTTTACATCCTGTGAATAATAATGAATAATTTTCTAAACCCTTTCGTTTTTCCCTCCACCCTTGTTCTCCCATGAACTACGGTCGGTGCACGTGTGCCACGCGGGTCCTTGCACGTAACCGCATCTTCCCTGCCACCACCCGCCACCCTGCAGAACCACATGCACTGTGCCGCTTATAGATGTCATAGATGGCAACACTTTTAAGATTGTGCCGCAAGGGGGTGGTGACGAAGATGGGTTTGCTAGAGGAGCGTGGGATTGGAGTATGCTATGGAAGAGGGTTCCTTTGACCAAGAAAGAGAAGGAAAGCAGAAAGACAAAAACTGAACCGTATCGGTAATCACTAAATCACTTACCCATTTCTTTTTATTCTTCTGAAAACAATATTGATCCACTAAAATCTGCATGTATTTCTAGCCTGGAAGCTAACACACTATCTGCTTTGTTTAGTCAGGCCTGTTTGCCACAACTGACTATTTGCTCAAAATATCTTTGCTACCTTGTGTTGCCTCTTCATTCCTGCTCTTGTGTGGTTAATAGGGTGTATATTAGAATGATTGAGTTCTGTTTGGTAAAATAAAGTATTGTATAACTGCATTGCCAGGGAGATTTTATTTAGCTATGATAAATTTTTTAAAGTAGTGTTGGAAACAACAGTGCTTGTTTAACCATTTGATTTGAAATAACAAGCATGCTGTAAGTATTTCTAATAGAAGATAATGCATAAAATCTGTAGCCTGCTGTCATGGCCTGATGCATGCATACAGCTGGTGGATTATGCATGTGTATCAAAAAACTCCCTTTTGTCATATTTCTCCCACTTGCTTCATGATAGATCACATCTGACAAAGAAGCATACTGTTTAAGAATCTTGGCTAGATATTCTCAAAGAATTTTAATATAATACATGTAACATTAAAAAAAAAAAAGGAAGAAAGATAAAAATAGCACCTTAGATTGTGGGAAAACTTCAATAATTTTCACAGAAGTCCTCCCTTTTTACTACACTTTGCAATGGGGCATAGTTTCTTCCCAGAAAACAAAGACTGGCTAGAAACCTTAGCTTATAAACTAGGGTTTCTGGTTGGCTTTTCAAGACTGGGAGACTGTGGTTCTGCTGTTTTTTATTACTTTCCCCTTCACACTTAACTAATCATGTTACTACATTTGAAAGCAATCCTCACATCTTCAGAATCTAATGTCTTCTATTGCTTGTATATATGATTTAACCACTGTAAGAACTGATGTTGGTAATTCCTTATCCTCACCCATGATTGTTCTTTGCTAAAATGGCAACACATGCAAGCAAGTTATAAAGCTTTGATCTGTTTTGTATATGGTATGAATAATACCATTTTCTGACAAGGCTGTCCACATTGAAACTTTAATATTCGCTTAGAGGGGGATAAACTATTTCAAACATCGCTGTTGTGTTCTGTGTTTACCATCCAAACAGGTCTTAAAATCGTTTAAACAGTTCCCAGAAACACAGAACACATGTTCTCAGAATGGTTTAAAAGATTATTTTATTTTTAATAGTACTTTCAGAGACATGCCCTGCATCTGTTTATGTCCAGGCTGTGTGCATTCCTGTGGCAGTACCAAGGCAAATAAGACCAAGTAAAAGTCTTGCTGAAACTCTAGCCAGGATTGCTTAGTTTAAAAAGAAAACAAACAAAAAGATCCTCAACAACTTAAAGCACAGAGAAAAACCTTTTGTAATGTGAGAATTGACCCAGGACTGAATCCTTCTTTCAGTAACATTATGCTTACCTCTTCATATCCTATGAAGTAAATTATTGAGCTTATGTAGATTTTCCTGTGTTCTTTAACGCACTTGACACAACGATGGAGGCCAAGACTGAAACTTCAGTATCTGAGGCCTCTTCACTTGCCAAGTCCTTATGGTGCTGAGGGAAACTAAAAGTGCTGGAAAGCCACAGGGCAGTGCTGGGCAATGTACTTCTCCCTGCTGTCCTGCTGGCTTCCTACCCTTCAAACCTTTGGGATGCAAAATCAGTGTTGGAGGAAAATACAATAGGCAACAAGTAGAAAGTAAAGGTAGCAGTAACTTGGCATCTGATCAGCTGGTTTGGACAGCAACTAAAACGATAATCATTATACTTAGAGTCAGTGGCTTTGTATCTATTGCCTTGCCTCTGCTATGCAGAGGGGTTTATATGTTAACCTTTTGGGTTACTTTTTCTTGAACGATTCTCCAGACATTTGTGTAAGGAAGGGAAATACCTTGTCATTGCTTTTAAATGGAACACCACTAAGCTATAAATCTAATAGAATGAAGAGACTGAATAGTGCTAGAAATGACCCATCTCAATAATTTGGTGATGCAGGAGTATTTCACTTGTGTTTTACTTGGCTCACCCGTGTGATCTGGACTCTAATCTTCCTTTCAGAGCTGATCATCTGAAGTCAGAAAGAATTCACTTTTTCCTTACAATTTTTTTAAATGTTCAACTTAGTAAGGACTCCAGATTCTATTGATCCCCAGGTGAAAAGTGCTTGCTATGTGCACTGGAAATGGCTTAACATATCCTACTCTCTATTTTAGTGTGAAAAAGCTACCAAAGAATTTTGCATGGAGCTGTTCTGAAAGAATGCTCTGTTATGGTTTAACTCCAGCCAGCAACCAAGCCCCAGACAGCTGCTCACTCACTCCCCCACCAGTAGGATCACGGAGAAAATGGGAAGGGTAAAAGCTGGAAAACTCATGAGTTGAGATAAAAACAGTTTAATAAGGAAAGCAAAAGCTACACACACAAGCAAAGTAAAACAAGGAATTAATTCGCTGCTTCCCGTGGGCAGGCAGGTGTTCAGCCATGTCCAGGACAACAGGGCCTCATCACATATAATGGTTACTGGGTGTCGTGGTTTGACCCTGGCTGGATGCCATAGACCCACCCCAACTTCTCCTGAAGGAGAAAACTGAAAAAAACAAACTGGAAAATAAAATAAAACTGGTCACAGGCAAAAGAAGCAAGGCAAAACTATAAATAAAGAACATAAAGGGTTTATTTTCTAACTAACAAGCTCAGAACTGCAAGGGAAGCATCATTTAGAAGGCAACCTTTCTCCCCCCACCCCTCCTTNCCTTGAAGGCCCTGGCAGCACAGAGAGAGCCCAGGCAAGAGCTGAGCTGTTAACCCCCTCGCTACCAGAGCAGCAGAAAACCCCCTAAACCATAACACTGGGAAAGACAAATACCATCACTCCAAACATTTTCCCTTCTTCCCCCTAGTTTTATATGTTGCATGATGTTATATGGTATGGAATATCTCTTGGATCAGTTGGGGTAGCCTGTCCTGGCTGTGCCTCCTCCCAGTCTCCCATGCACCCCCAGCTTCCTTGCAAGCATGGCAGTATGAAAAGCAGAAAAGGCCTTGCCTCTGTAATCACTGCTCCGTAGTAGCAAAAGCATCTCTTACATTATCAATACCATGTTCAGCATAAATGCAAAATACAGCCCCATACTAGCCATTGTGAAGATAATTAATAGGTAATATGTTTTGATGTGGCAGCTCCTCAGAACATAAACCCAAGTCTGATTTGCAGTCTCACAAGTTTTTATCTCAAAAACTTGAACTACTTTCAAGAGAGAAATGTCTCATCACACTGATTTTTATATTTTTATTTATTTATTTTAATAGAAACATGAATATTGGTTGAATGGATAATTCATACCAAAAATTTATATCATCAAATTCACTAACTAAATAAATACATTATAGAAGAAAACCTACAGCATAATAAAACTGTGACTTCAGTAAAAATTATATAGATGTCACTTCAGAAAATTGCTGCAAGCTGATGACAAAGCTTTATGATTTTTCAGTGTATTGCCATTTACCTGGTAGTTACCATATGTTAACTGTTAATTGCTTCCTTATCTATTGCTTCTAGTAAGAGTGCTTCTAGTAAGAGTGCTATTGTACCTTTTAGGCAGAAGGAGTTATACTGCCTTACTTTTACAGGTCCCCTGCGATGGCTGGTGGATTGTTTGCCATTGAACGTGATTTCTTCTTTGAACTGGGTCTCTATGATCCAGGGCTTCAGATCTGGGGTGGAGAAAATTTTGAAATTTCTTACAAGGTAACAACAATATTTGAAACTTAGTTCAACTTATAGATTTTTTTCTTTAAATATGTTTTGGAGCTCAGGCAGACCTAACTCTGCCTCATGAAGCCCAGAAGGTTTTGTTGTGAGGAGATACTGTGGTAGAGACGTGTCTCCTCAGTATTTGCTTGTGGGCTTTAGGACAAAAGTGTTTTGAGAGGTAGCCTAGTGCTGAGGCATAATGGTTTGGGATTGCACTCCTCATCCCCCAAATATCTAATGTGAAAACACACTGGCAGATTTGATGAGTGGAAACTGAGTGTTCTCACAGTGAGTACAGAAAAATGTTGTTTCTAATGAAAGCAATGACAGAGAACAAGTAACACTCAGCTTATGCACATGCACCTGGGAAGTATATAGTAGTACAGCAAGAAGCAGTCTGCCTCTTCCTTACCATTTTTGTGAGTGAAAAAGTATCTCATACAGTGTTCAGAATTTCAACAACTTCTTTACAAGAGAAGTCTTCTTAACTGAAGTGCTAACTGCATAATTCATAATCACTGCAGATGATTTTATTTTCACTCCTAGGCATATACATGCTCTTCAGTTAGCAGGAAACTTAAGATGATCATCATTAGCTTCTTGTAGCTCCAGTATTTATGATGAGTGGCAGACAGCAAGAATTCGTCCCAATTAATAAACAAAAGTGGAGATGTCTAATATGCTCAGCAATGATCTGTGAAGTCATAGTGGAATCTTACTAGAAGTATATTCAGACATCCCCTAGCTACTCTTGCTCTTCTTGATTTAGAGGAAAGCTCTGAGTGCACTTGATTCAGCTGTAAATCCATATGCAAAAGGTAGGAAGTTATCCACACAAGGTCTTTATTCATATAATTCTCCATCTTGCTCAGAGCAAAATCATGATTGAAATTACATACAGCAGTTTTGTAATTGAAGTGCTCATTACGTAGAGGCCTCCAAACTGGTTTTATGTAGATCACAATCAGTTCAGAAGAACTAAATATTTACCAGTCTTGAGTGCTGACTCCTAGATAGCAAATATAATGAATGGCCTTGCATATCTGAGGAGCTTTTTGATGAAATTTTTAAAAATTACTATCATGATGCAATGAAGAAAGTAAACTATTCTGCCCATTTTTCCTATACTGGTGAGTCATATTTTTAGTCTGGAATTTAGACTAATTTGGAACATCCCTAAAGTTAGTTTGAATTTGGATTTGTTGCTACTATTAAACTTCTCTAAACTATGAGTAACTAAATTCAGATTTATGTATGCTTTCCTTGCCTCATAAAGGGATTATCCAAACATGTGTGGGAGAGAGGGAATTTCAGAATGGTTATAAGTTTTACATACTTTTTCTTTTCAGCTACTGCAGTTAAAGAAAAATCTGCTTCTACTTGGAGCACTACTAGTTTTTATTAAGAAAAACTTAAATGTGAATGGGCACCCAACCAAACCTCATCTTAGTGATGCCATGTGAGGTATTTTAATGAAATCAAAATATCATTTATTATGTCATAATAAAAATTACCCAGTTCCAGATTTTATGCACTCATTCATTGCTGTTGTTTTAAAATAGTAATGGAATGAGGTGGCCAATTTTTTAAAAAGCTTTTTTAGAAAGTATTTTAGTTGAGTAACTTCATGGTTGAGTTGAAGATGTACTCAGTACATATAGCCTTTAATTTCAGAGATCTATTTTCTTTATGCTTACAACTGAAGGAAAAATATGTAAATCTATTACAGTTCATATAGTGAGAAAAGTAGCTGACATTTCTTCCATAATTTATTATTTATTTGTCTGTATTAACTTCCTGTGCATATGTATTAATAATACCTTTGCTTTAACTTGTAGATCTGGCAGTGTGGAGGAAAACTGCTGTTTGTTCCTTGTTCTCGTGTTGGACACATCTATCGTCTCCAGGGCTGGCAAGGAAATCCACCCCCTGTATATGTTGGGTCTTCTCCTACATTAAAGGTACAATTTTCAAGCAACGTTGAAGGTGGATTTGATTTCAGATAAAAACAGTTTTAGATAAATCTGTTTAAATTATCAGTAACGATTTAAAGAGCACTTCAAAAATCCACTTTAGTATAGTGGTTAGTGTCCTCCCCTGGCACCCAGGAGACTGGGGTTCGATTCCCACCAAGGAGGCAGCGGTGCCATTTAAGAGTTGGACTCGATGATCCTTGTGGGTCCCTTCCAACTCAGAATACAGTTATACCCCCGTATTTGCGAGAAACGGGTCATGTCAGAGGTCTCGCAAAACATCAAACTCGCAAATACATGCAGGTCATTAATATGCATCCAGGCCACACCCATTGCTCCACCCACAGCCAATCAGGAACACTGGGAAGCCCCTTCGACTCCTCCCCACGGGCTCTCACAGCATGGGGAGGAAATAGAAGCGTTTCTGAGCCCTCTCTGCCTGAGGAGACTCCCCTCACGAATCCCTAGACTTCTCTTCGGGCACGCTGCCACTTCCGCAGCTGCTGATTGCACATGCTCACAGCCCAAACCCCGCACCGCTGCTCCCCCTTCCCTGCCCCCTCCCCAGCCCTGGTGCCCACCAAGCGCCTGCCTCACTGTGTGCCGTGGGGGGTGTTCAGCTGCGGCAGTGGAGTGAGCATGTCCCGCTGTCTGCCATGGCCAGCCCCACTTTCCTGGGGCACTTCCGTTCCCCGCCTGTAGCCATGGAAACAGTAACACGCGCCCAGGGGGGGTCAGTCCCCGGCTGCGCTTAGAATAACAGGGGACAGTGTGACTCCTGGCCCTACCCATGGGGCTGGGCTGGCGCCGCCCCACAGGGAGCTCTGGCGCCGCCCCTAGGTGGAGCAGAGGCACTGAGCATGCATCGGCCAGGGAGACTCACAAACAGCTGAAGCAAAATTGCGAGAAATTTTCCTTGCAAATCTGCGGAGTCGTAATGCAGAGGTCGCAATGCAGCAGGGATGTACTGTATTCTGTGATTCTGTGATCCAAAGCTATTTATTGTCTAAAATTGGTCATACTCATAGGAGAGAAATCTTTGTGCTAATCCCATTGTTATTAAGAGTAGAAATTCCTGGAACCTTTTTGCTCTAAATCTTCCCCCCACCATCTTTGAGGTACAAATCACATTTCTTATTACTTAAGTTGAGCACTCTAGAAGTGTAGTACACTCCTGGAGATGATGATCATCTGTTTGAAATCCCCCTTTGTCTTGATAGAGTGTGATCTTTAGTTAGAGAATTATTTAATCTAGCATCTTTCAGACTTCTGTGACTGCATTTATTAGTTAAGATGCTGTAAATGACACCGGGGAAAATGGTATGCTTAGAATTTCACCATAAAGGTTGATAAATCCTCAGGTACCTTACAGGTTCTAAAAGTGTTACTCAAGCCATGAGATAAAAATCAGGCATCACTTCAAGAAAAGAGTGAGCCATCTGTCTGTATCTGAAGAGATAATTTGAATCAAGAGAAACTATTTCATCTCAGTTTGTATCTACCAGCAGGAAGACAGGCAACCCTCCTCTTAAGATTTCACATTGCCTACTTTAAGTTTTCTCTTGTATATTTTTTTGATGTTAATATATCCTATTCCCAAAGACCCAGCTCTTTGTAAATTCCAATCCCAGAGCAATCTTACTAAACACTACTTTTTACAATGACCACTTGTAGGGTTATAGAATATGGTCTGAGCCAAGCTAGCAGTTATTTGTAAAAGGAATGTCCCAGCCTAGCTTAATATGTAGTAGAAAACTAACCTGGCACACAACTCTCCCACCCTTCGCACACACACACACACACACATGAAAAAAAAGGGCCTCTTATTAGTAATTGAATTTATTAGCATTTTGATGGAACAAGGAGTAGGACCAGTACATGGGGGGCTGGGGGACACCTCTAGGAGTAGAAATAGAGCAATGAGTGACATTGCTCTGTGCAGGCAAAATATTTGTTTGCCTTGTCTGAAATTAAAAAAAAAACATTTCAGTCTTCTGAAAGCCTAATCAAAAATATTTACTACATAAATAAACACCTTACATTAGTCTGCTGGTATGTTTACTGAATGCAACAGAAGGCTGCTGAATGTTTTTAAGTTGTTTCTCTCTCTGAGGCAAGAGGTAGAAATAGCTTTTCCCCACTTCAAGCACCCTCTTATCCCCGTAGTCAATGTCCTTTTTTATAGCTTTCTTCAATTTATGCTGGAAGTGAATTAAAGTCACAATAATTTGTTCCTCTAGCCAGATCTGTTAAGACTGGTTTTATACCATGTTATTCATGCTAAAGAATTGTACAAAATGAAGTGTGCATCTAGAATGTGTACAGGTAGTATGGAGATAGGAGCCATCAAAGAGAATGCGAAGAAAGATGTGAGAGAGAGGCTTGTTAACTAAGTGAGCCATCCAATTTTCCCCTTTCTCCAAATAGCTGACCCATTTAAGACTGATTTTTTTCCCTGTTAGTGGACTAACAGATGTCATTCTCTGTATTAAAACTGTAGAAGCTGAATAGAAACCCTGAATTCCAGTTCTGGTAACAACAAATTAATGCGACATTTTATTGCACCCATAATTGAAAAGTCTTTATTTTCAAATAAACATTCTCTAAACTTAGAAAAAGACTTTGCACTCTCATTAACCAACCCAGTTTAATTTGCTGGCTTCAGTCCTAAACTCTAGTTTGAAAATAATATTCACGTGTCTTGTATAATCCATTGATGGTGACAAATTATTAGTGCTATATAGTAATTCCATGCTGTCACTTTACAAGAGGATAAATCCTTAAATTTCTATTATTAACATAGAGTTGTCTCTGACCTGTTGTGTTTACTTTGAGGTCACAGCAGTGTCTTTGATCTTCACAGAACTATGTCAGAGTTGTAGAAGTGTGGTGGGATGAATACAAAGATTACTTCTATGCCAGTCGGCCAGAGACAAAAGCGCTACCCTACGGAGATATATCTGAGCTGAAAAAATTCCGTGAAGATCACAACTGCAAAAGTTTTAAGTGGTTTATGGAAGAAATAGCATATGATATAACTTCATATTATCCATTACCACCTAAAAACGTGGACTGGGGAGAGGTAAGTACAGCCATAAACTCCATGTATTTTAGGAGGGTTTTTTTAGAAATTGGGAATTCAAAAGGAAGAAATTGTGACTTGACATCACTCTGTGAGCAGGCTGTTTGATCACCGAGCTATATGATACTAGAGAGCTATAGAGATATAACCCCAGGAAAAGAAATTATATCTACCTTAGTAGGTATGATTTTTTTAATTAGATCCGCAGGTCCTTGAAGGATGATTTTATGTCTAGCTCTGTTGTCAGTTATATATAAAGCTCTTTTTCCATAACTGGAATTTAGGTTTTCTGAAAAGAAAAAATATAAATCCTGCATGTAGAAGTATTGGTGAGGATTAATAGGTGAAGACATTTTTCTGTGAAGTCCTAGAGAATAGATCATGAAATTCCAGTGGTGTACATTCTGCCTGCATTTGCTAGACTGGGGTGTACTTACACAGTTACAGGCTCAGTGAATCCCTGATCTGCATGTAATAATTTTATATGAATCTGTAACCATCTTTTTCAGCATCATGTATATAAGTATGATTTAGCTAAATTTAGAATGTGGTTACAAATGTGGCATTTTCTGGTGGCTGACAGAGAGAGAGAGAGCATCTCGCCATGTGAATGCACCCCACCCCACCTCAATGAACCCTGCCCATTTCATTCTGCCCACACCTTGGAGAGCACTTAGTGCAGATCTCTTGCCTGCTTTCAGGTTTTATTTTTTTTCTCCTCTGCAGTTAATTCCAGCCTTATCCTGTCTCTCCTATTAATTTCACTTTTGCAGATTGTTGAGGTAAAATCAGAAAATCTTCTCACTAGCTGAGGAGAAATCTTGTGTCCCACTAAATTAACAACCTTTTTTCCAAAGATATGACGGACCTGGTTTTGTAACTTCAAAAGTGCATTGGAAAGTACAGGTCTATGCTGTTTCTTATGACCAATAAGGAGTCATCTCTAATTTCTCAGAAGAATTACTGATACAATGTGTGGTGGTTTGACCCTGGCTAGATGCCAGAGATTCATCCACAGCCACTCTTTCACTTCATTCCCCCGCACCCCTCCATACAAACAGGGAAAGAGAGAGGAAAAGGAAAAACACTGAAGAGTTCAGCTACAGCAGGAATGACAGCTATTAGAAATCTTTTACTATCACAGGCAAAACAAACTCCAAAGTGGGAATGTAAAGGATTTTTCTAACAAGATCAGAGCTTAACATGAGAAGTTTCATCTTAAAGGCAATCTTCTCCCCAACCCTTCCGTCTCTTGCAATAGATACCACATTCCCCCTTCCTCCAGGAGGCAGGGAGGACAGGAGTAGGGGAAAACCAGGCAGCTGGNGCTGAGGAGAAATCCTGTGTCCCACTAAATTAACAACTTTTTTTCCAAAGATATGATGGACCTTTTGTAACTCCAAAAGTGCATGGGAAAGTACAGGTCTATGCTGTTTCTTATGACCAATAAAGAGTCATCTCTAATTTCTCAGAATTACTGATACAGAGTGTGGTGGTTTGACCCTGGCTAGATGCCAGAGATTCATCCACAGCCACTCTCTCACTTCATTCCCCCGCACCCCTCCATACAAACAGGGAAAGAGAGAGGAAAAGGAAAAACACTGAAGAGTTCAGCTGCAGCAGGAACGAGAGCTATTAGAAATCACCTGGAACACCTCCTCCCCCTCCTTCTACCCTGGCCTTGGTGCCTGCATTTGCTGTTACAGCTTCTCACAGCTCTTCTCCAGCAGCCAACTTCTTCTTCCTGTTACTTTTTTTTTCTTCCCTTCTTAAATATGTTATCACAGAGGCGTCTTTATCTCTTCTGATTGGCCTGGCCTTGGCCAGCGGCGTGTCCAGCCAGGAGCTGGCTGGCATTACCTCTGTCAGCTATGAGGGGGGCTTCCAGCAACTTCTTGAAGAAAAGCCTCCTCCACAGGCCCCCCCGCTACCAGAACAAAACAGCCACAGCAAACCCAACACACAGAGCATGTGGATGGTGAAAGGGGGTACAAATAATCTTTTATGTGAGGGACCAGGTGAAAAATACTACTTTGATTTTTTACCTGAAAGCATCACTACTATATTAGCTTTAGACCGTTTTTTTTAATCCACATAATGAGTTAGGAAGGCGCATTATATATTACTATTCCCCAAGGTGAAAGCATCTGAAGAGAATAAAATAGTAATAGTGAACTTGTGGGAAATCATCTCTGATGAAAGCAAGTAGGTCTGGTGAAGCAACAGGAAAGTTCTAAGTTCAGAGACTTCTCTAAAATTTTCTTCAACTCTTCTACACAGGCTGCTAGTAATCCTACATCTGATAAATCCCTCCTCTCCTCCTCCCCATTTGTAACACCAATTGGTTTCATTTCCAAACTATAAGATGTGAAAGTGTAGGGTTCATCTTCCCTAAAGCACTCTGGAAGTTGGGTCTAAGCTTAGTCTTCCAGATTTTATATACCATTATGAAGAGGAAAGAGGCTCTGGCAAAGAAAATAGACCTGGGAAAAATGTTATTTGTATCATAAAGTCTTTGTAAATCTGCTTGTTGGGCTTTCTGAGAAGGGAATGAGATAATCATTGGCTGAAGCATCCTTTATGACAGGACTTCTGTTCTTTATCCCTGTGTCTGTGCCTGCCCCTCATCAATTTTATTTATTTTTTTCTTTTTTTCCTTTGTAATTGCTGTTGCAGAAAGTACATCTGAGCAGCTGGGTCAGTGGGCTGTGCCTGGCTCTGGGTAATAGCTGCTGTGCATAACTTCTCTGCATCCTGTTTCTCTTCTTCCATAAGATGAGAGAAACTTAGCTGAACTCCTGCTTTATTATTGAAGATCTGGGAGATGGAATATGATCTGATAGGAGATACAATAAATTAAAATACTTCAAAGTCCTACATTTTTGTGTTAGTAATTTGAAAGTAAGTTTTGCAACTCCAGCTTTATCACGCTTTTGCATGAGAGTCTGCAAATTAGCATGGGCAGCTGGAAGCTCCATCTTCCAGGACGGTTATCATCAGTATTTACATTTCATACACAGGTTTGTCTCATCTCTCTCTGTCAGATACCTGTTTCTGGTTTGAAGGATAAGTGGGAATTTTCTGAACTCCTTGTCACTTTTTTTCTTGAGACTAATTTAGAGTGCAAAACCTCTTTTCCAGATTAGAGGCTTTGAAACCTCTTACTGCATCGACAGCATGGGGCACACCAATGGTGGCTTTGTTGAGCTTGGCCCATGCCACAGAATGGGAGGAAATCAGGTAAGAAGCTTGGAGGCAAGTCTGAAGGAGAATTGCTTACTGTTGATTGATAACACGCTGTTTTCTGTTAAGCCTGTATATCACTTAGGTACCAGCTACAAAGAGGTGAGTTAGGGGTTTCCATAAGTGTACTGACACTGCTAAAATATGGCAATCCGAAAATATCATTTCAAACACAAATGGTACAAAATTTAAGGCAAATTCATAATCTCTTCTTAAGAGAAGCAGGTACATGAGGAAGCAACCACATCATGCATTAGAATAGCTGCAGCTTTTAGCATTGCTGCTGATTTGTCACTTATCTTCACTTAATAATTATTCCTTCAGGATAATCCCTGTACTCACTTGGGCTCAGTTCTTTCAGAGTTGTTTTGCTCTAATGGAAGTATGAAACACTTCTGTGCAATAAGTCATCTTCCACTACATGAGAGAAGAAAATGAATAGAAATTTGTCTCTGCTTCATCTACAAATTAATTGGTAGAACATATATATACTGTTGGATGGCTGCAGTCCAAGCTTCTGTTGTGTTTGGCCGGTACCCTCATAAACTTACCCACAATACCACATAAATATGCTGTTCTGTCTCTACATCTCCCTTTTTAGCTGGAATTTTTTTCAGAATTTAAAATAGTTATTTAAGCCAATGTAAACTTAAGCCAGGCAGTTTTGTCACAACAGTCATTAAATCACATGTAGGATGATGTTTTTACAAGTCATATATGTGTTAGCTCTTAGTAGCTCCTGGAAATGTCTCTTTTATTTTGAAATTTAATAGAAGGTTTCTCTAAACTACTTTTTCTGTAAAAACACCCCCAAATCCCTGTAATAATTATTTCATAAGAAGTAGTTAGGATAATTTTTGTATCTAGATGCATTAGTTTGATTTTCAACATGGGCAAAATGCCAGTCTTACTATCTTCACATGAAATTACTGTGCAGGACCAGGGACTTCCTACCAGAATTGGTTACAAAGATAGTGGACTTTTTGGCCATCAAATCATACAATATTTTTAATCAACCACTTTCTGAAGTCTCACGAATAGGAATCCATTTACTTTTTTTGTCTTACTGGTTCAGTTTCTTAGCCTTCTAAGTCCTACAGGAAAGTTATCCTAGCAATTTAGTGTTGTGATAGTTAAAGTGTCAAATAAAGAGCCCTCCTGAAAGACAGAGGTAATAAAACCAGACAATGTTTTGAATGTAGCAGTTTCATTGTATTTTCAGTGTTTCTAAAATACTCCTTGAGTTGACTGTTAAAAAAATAGCTTCTTTATTTTTTTTTTCTGCTAGCTTTTCCGAATCAACGAAGCTAATCAACTCATGCAGTACGATCAATGCTTAACTAAAGGACCAGATGGATCCAAAATTATGATTACACACTGTAATCAGAATGAATACAAGGATTGGCAATTCTTCAAGGTATGCAACAGATATATGTATAGAAGTAAACAATTTTTTTATTTCATCCTGGGTTTTTGCACCTTTTAAAAATTATTTTACGGTATATCTGAAATTAAAGGTTTATGACAAGGTTAACTGAACCAAGTAGAATAAATGTTATTGGCACATTCTCAGAAATACATGGTTGCCAGAAAAACTTCCTCTAGGAAAAGATGCTTTTTTGTTTAATGGTTCCAGTTGCTGTTTGCTGTAGCAAAATCTTTAAGGAAAACCTCATGAGGCTACATGAGCTGCCACAGGTAGGTTAGGAGTTACTACTTGTCTCAGAGGAAGCAATGACTACTACCAGTGACTGAGTTTATCAAACCTTATAGTGCCATCACCCTCTCTGCTTGCATGCTTTCTATCAAGAGAGTTCCTTTATCTCATGTATGCTGTGAGAAGATTGCTTAAATGCTGGAGTGCATTTAGCAGCTAGGGTCAGTATTAGGTCTAATTCTGGGCACTCTAAATTGAAGTGTTTCTCTGTTTAAAGACAAGATATTTTTAAGCCTGCGTAGGAGCAGGTAAACATAATATTACTCTGAGTTTTTGTGTTGCCATTGTCTTCTTCAGCATTTTTTTTCATGTTCATTGACCATTCTTTAATAACAATAACATGCTCTGTTGTTAATTCTGATTGTAGTCCTGTTATAATGTTATTGCAAAACCTATGAATTTGTAATAAGGACTTGGAATGTTAGCTGATATACAGTGAACACTGCTGCAGTCATTACATCTAGTCACTACACTATATTTAGTCACTACATGTGCTAGTTCTCTATTCATAATATTTTAAGTGTTTCTTTAAAAAAAGTCTAAGGTTCTATTTCTGTTTGTCTCTTAAAAAATGAGACTGTCAAAGGGTGACATTATCACAGGTAAACAGGTTATTCTGAGTTGGAAGGGACCCTCAGGATCATCTAGTCCAACTCCCAAGTGAATGCCCACCCAGGGATCAGGCCCACAAAGGTGGAACCATGGGCACCAAGCCTCCCACCAACATGGACCATCTCACTAAGCTCATCATCGAGTCTTCTCTTAAACACCTCCGGGGATGGTGACTCCACCACCTCCCTGGGCAGACCATTCCAATGAGAGATCACTCTCTCTGGGAAAAAACTATTCCTAACATCCAACCTAAACCTCCCCTGGCGTAGCTTAAGGCCATGTCCTCTTGTTCTGGTGCTGTCAGCCTGAGAGAAGAGATTCACNCAGTGCCGGGCCTAACACTGATCCCTGTGGGACTCCACTAGTGACTGGCTGCCAGCTGGATGTGGCACCATTCACCAACACTCTCTGAGCTCGTTCATCCAACCAGTTCCTAACCCAGCATAAGATGCTTCTGTCCAGTACATGCTCTAAGAGTTTCTTCTGAAGCTTGTTATGGGAAACCATGTCAAAGGCTTTGCTAAGGTTATCCCTGAATAAAGCCACACATACCTGGCTCTGTATCTGAGAAACTGTTCTGTGTCAATTTCTTCTTCAGTCTGTCTCGCATATTGGATATTTATTAATTCATTAGCTGATTATCTGGATTGTCTGTTGCTTGTCTGAAAGATTCCTGCACTGCTCAGTGCAGTGAAATCCTTTAAGCCAGTCCACTCTTTCTGGTGTTTGCAGAGAGTTAGAAAATATCAGGCACCATTATGTCATTTCCACCTGGATTAGCTTTCTTGTGTTGTATAGACAGACAAAATTCTTTAAATCTGAAATGTAAAAATCAATAGAAGTGTGTCAGTGCCTGCTGCCTTTGGTTTTAATATTGAAATAACACATAGCAATTGTTAACTCTCCAGCCATTCTAGTGTGTCCCAGCATGTTACTTAGCATCTCTCTAAGCATTTCTTTTATGCAAGAAGATCCATTTCCTCTACATTGGTACCAAGTTGTGTAATTGTTTGCTTATTACCACAAGTCATAAGGAAGCCCAATAAGCACATTCTGGGCTGTAGAACAAAACACTGACTGGCTTCTAGAAGGAAAAGGGAGGGTGAAAGTGAAAGGACCACCATGGGTGGGGTGTATAACCAAGCAAACATGTACTAGGAATTTGGTACACTCCATGGTACAGTGCAGAGGGTGTGACTGTTTCTCCTAATGAGGAAGGTGTAAGGAATGAAATACTTATTAAGGGCTGAAAAAATGTTTTGGCCTTGTGTAAATGAAAGCTGCCAAGAGATTTAATCTTGTTGTTCAATTAGTTGTTTCTGGAATGAACACTTATGAGCCAGTTTGGTGGGTGTAACGTGCTACTTGAGCACTGGACACTAGCAGGGCTCCAGTGCCCATAAACATTGAGAACACGACTGGTGGTGGTCTGCCTTTTGTTTTTGTTCAGACATCCATTTACCTCTCCAAGAAGATGATCCACCTGTCTGGCCACATGGCAGGAGCAGCCCAGCTGCAGTGCCATGAGCTTGCGTCTTCTCCTGTCCCCTCTACACTAGATGTAACCAGTCAGCAAGTCAGGGCTTCACCTGGCACTAGAAGTCAACAAGCAGCAGAGGAGCCACAGGGCACTTTGCAAATGCAGGAGACTCAAGATGAAATATGGAGGTTGCAGAAGGAGCCAAATGTGCGAGAGTCACCCTGAGTCTGCCTGGCACAATGGGTTTATTGTTTCTTGGGCAGCCTCCCATTGCTCCAGAAGTCAGACTTCACTCTCATGTTCTCCACTCTTCCTTCTGCCAACCAAACAGGGAGCCCATTTAGTACCTTTTTTCCCTGTGTGGTTAATGTTGGTGTTGTGCAGTTGCTTTCTGTGAGGGCTAACAAGAGGAGGATCAGCCCGGTGAAATCCATTTAGAGCCGACATCAAGAGTTAACCCTTTAGTTTGGTTACAGGATGGATGAAAAGGCTAGAAGCATTTTAGATACAGTTTTGCTCACTTTCTTACCAGTTTTGTGCCTAAGAGAAATGAGTGGCAACTCAAGTGGACCTACATGAACCAAAGAAGGCTATGAAATGCTAGGTTTAACAAATAGCAAAAGCAGTATAGAACTGGTTCGTTCTGGAACCCTGAAACTTGGTTTTGTAGATAGCTATATTGCAGTTGCAAAGAAAATGCTGGAAAAAACCCAACACAAAACCCCAAAATATTTTCCTGATGGTTTTGTTTTTCAGAATCTGCACAGATTTACTCACATTCCGTCAGGGAAGTGCTTGGATCGCTCCGAAGTCCTCCATCAAGTCTTCATTTCAGAGTGTGACTCCAATAAAGCAACACAAAAGTGGGAAATTAACAACATCCTTAGTGTGTAGACAGATAAAACCTACCTACTGATGCATTCATTTGTACAGGACTCAAAATAGCCTGAAAACTGCTGCAGTTATTAACTTTGTACAGCTGTGAGCCTCCTGGCTTGGATGAAGGACATAGAGGAACTGTGATTATTACAATAACATTATCATCCGCAGTTAATGTTTACAAAACTGCTTTACCTTAAACTCTGTAGATGTTTACATCTTTTTATTTTAAGATGTTGGTCAATTAATGTGCTGTTAGCTATGTTTCATAGGAACATAGTTAAAAGCGTTGTCGTGTTCTTTGGGATTACACTCAGGGGTCTGAAGGCAGTTTTTTTACACACACTTGAAAAGGTTGGAGTAACCAGATTTTCATAGAACTTGGTGATTATCAACCTGTTGTATATTTTTATTTAATTTTACATCTTACTAAGCACTGCCACAGGTTATTAGCCAGGGTGGCCTTCTCTCACAGTCATGCTGCTTTTTTGGAAGATGAATTTCAACATATTTAGTGCCTGTTTCATTTCTCTCTTTCACAAGAAAAGCATTTGTTGAAAATTATACAATAGATTTTTCTGAGCTGTCACCAAGGGTAGGGACCAACCGTACCACCCTGTGTAATCACTGTGTTAGCAAAGACAAATTCCTACTGCCAGTTTGGCTGCTCCACTTTGACTGAATGCCTTGTATGGTGGAAGGAAGAGGATTGAGTTTAGTGCTAATGTGGTACATTTTGACGAGGTTAAGCACTCTCATGATTCCAGTTAAGAATTTATAAGCACTAACTTGCTTGTTTAAACCATGCCTTATGTAAAAAAAAATAAAATAAACAAACAAACAAACAAACAAACAAAAAGCTGCACAATTATGTAAAATTTGGAAATAATCAATCCTTAATTTATATTGTTATTTTGAATGGAAATCACTTAGAGGTGGACTAAAACTTTTAATTAGGGAAAAACATCCAACTTCTTAACACATCTGCAGAATTCATTAAAAGGACATTCTGTCAACTACTTTGGGTGCCAGATTTGGACTTTAAAAAAATGGAAATCCTGAAACCACATTTATTCATACTAATTTTCATCTTATTTTTATCAGTCACAACTTCTCCAGAGGGATTACAAACAAAAAAAAAACCTGTTTGGTGCTATAATGTACAGAGTAGAATATGAAGAAGTTGTTTCTTAAAATGTTCTGGAAAGGAGTTGATGTGAACTCCCTTAGGAGTATAAATATTTACTCTGAATTAACAGAGAGGTGGAGGAGAAATTACTTTTCCTCACTTCCTATGTCCAGATTTTGTGAGTTAAATGTTGAAATCAGTGTTCTGATTTCCTAACAGTTATTCCTATAACATGTCACACAATTAAGTATGACTAAATACTTCCTTGAAGTCTAGAATAGCATTGCATGCAGCTTCCACTGATGTTGATAAGGGTTATGTATCATATTTGGTGACAGAGTTTGATCTTTATAGGGCTGTCTGCACTGATCTATTAGTTTGGGATCTTTCTTAGTTTCTTTAAACTTCTCGTCTAACCTTTCACAGCTATCAAAAAATAGCAAATAAACGAGGGAGAAACTGGAAAAAAAAAGGAAAATAAGATTGTGTGCTGGTACTTGTTCCTTGTGTGTATGAAAACTGACTCCATTTGTGTGTTGGGTAGATTAATTTAATCATACAACTATGCATAAGAAAAAAATGGTGGCACATAAATTGTGCAGGTGTGCATTTTAAATGGGTATTATGTGCAATTCATTGAAAGCTGATGCTGTATGTGAATATGAATCTGTATGTGAGACTGAAACATTATGAAACACGAGATCACAAGAAGCTGTTGCTGTAATGACTTTTCCTAATATAGCTGGCTTGGAAAAAATAATTCCCATATTCTTGCTTTGTAAGTCGATAATAATATCACTATGCATTTCTACATATTTTATAAATTTGATTTATGCAGATTTTGATACACTGTATGTTTCTGTAGAAATTGTATAAATCTTTAAAAAATTTATTAGGGGTAAATCTGGGAAACCTATGTATATCTTACTCATGGGTTACTTGTTTTTTAGGTGAAGTAAATAAAATATTTGAATTTTTCAGTTTACTATACGTACTTTTGCAGAGTAAAAATGGATTACTACCTTTATAGAAACCCCGTATCTCAAAATCTAGACAACTTCAATGTTAAAAACTTACAAATATTGAAAGTGGTTTATTTTAATTTTTATCTAGGTATCTTTTGTTGCATCTGTGGGTACTCAGATTTTTTTTTTGCAGTGAAATCAAAAACTAAATTCCCACTGAGAGCTGTCATGTAGACATACTTGCATTTTTGTATCACCTGCCCTGATCTAATTAGATAAATTTAATATGCCCATAGAAAATGAACTTGAGAATTATTTCTAAAGTAGAACCAAGGGTCAGGACTAATTTGTACTGTTTTGACTGTATTTATCTTAGTCCATTTATGTTTCCACCAACAAACGTTTCAATCAAACTTCATATTTTCCTCAAAAGGTTCCCTGGCAAAAAAGTATGCAATTAAATGACAACATGAAAGAGACAAAATCTGGCCTAAGACCAAACCTAAATGCTTCCACAGGCAGGGCTTTTTTACCGGTGGGATTCTTTCTTCCCAGCCACCTATGTCAGTGCAGTTTTGTATTTTGAGATTTCAAAAGGCTCCTTTGACAAAACCCTGAAGGTATAGCACCAGATGATTCATGTAGGCAATACCTTTTCATGTATGAAAACAGGGACTAATAGGAAGAAGGGGACATCTTTCTTCCTTACCAGAGACACTAGCACCAGGAGAACCTACAGCACACTTTGAGCAGTACCAAAGATGCTGTCCTCACTGACTGGCATCCTACAATCAATGCATTCTCTTTCCCTAGTGCTAGTCAATCTCCTTTACTACTGTCTGGTTCTTCCATACCATTTATCTCCAAATTGCAGTCCTTAAAGCCAAAAATTATCAATTTACTGCTCTGAACTAGGCCAAGAAGCTTGAAATCTATAACACCATGACAGATGTGAAAAAATTTTATACTTACCTCTGACCTGCAAGTCTCCTCACAAGAAACAGCAAAGCATACCACTGCCTATAAAAACAGAAAAGGTGCTTTGGTAGATTTTGCTATATATCAAGAACGATTTTCTTTTTATGTTAAAAAAGATCAAATTGTGCAAGAGGCAAAGTAATAAGAAGGGGAATTTAAGAACATGAAAACGAAATTATCTACACCATTGAACACAAACTTTGTTTCTGTAAAAGCATTTATTGTTTGTTGCCTGCTGGTGAGCTTAGATCCATCTATCCTAGTAGGTGGAAAGAAACAACTCAAGGAAAAAATTGGCAGTGTTTCTGTTTCTGGTTGTTGTTTTCCTCACTCTAAAAGGCACGGGAACACTATGTCTTGCTGTGTTCTGAAATTTTACCTTGCTTACTTTTATGAGAATAATCTTTGAAACATGTCACGGTTATCTTCCAGGGTAATATGTTCTTTCTGCGGACATCAGAAGTGATTGCTAGCATTTAATCCTCTAATTGTTGACTTTACTAACCCTGCAATCCTCCTCTGAAGTCCTGTAGTATTGGAATAGTAAGTTGGTTGGCTGGCACTTTATAAGAGGACTCTTTACATAGAATGAGTCTAGGTAGAAAAAGTGATAGGCTATCAAAAAAGGTAGGCAATTTTGACTCCCTTAGGGTACAAAGAAAACTCCAAAACATAAACTGTGAGTGACTCCTGAAGTCTGAAACTACTTTGGCCCTCCTGTCACTGTGGGGAGCTTATGATCATCTTCCCTCACACGCTGCTCCCACAAGCGTGTGCATGGTTGCCTGCGGCCTCCCTCATCGCACCCTCAGCTGCGCTCACCGATATGAATCCCAGCGAAGTGGAAGGAAGTGGTTTTGTGGATTATACATCTTGGTAAAACAGGTAACGGTTAGTAACCTCTGTTTCTTAAAATCTTTAAAATCTAGTTTCTTCTTTACATAGAATAATGAAGTATTCTCCATTACCATGCATCCTGGTAAAAGAAAAACTAAGCTCTCTGCACAATCTTTAGGATTTTTACCACATTGCACTGCCCTGCGGCTTTTCTGAGCAGCGTGGATAGAGACTCTTCAGGGAGATAGTGGCATAGCTGATTGTCTGATAAATCTGAACTGATGAAAAATGTGTGTCAGTCAACAGGTCAATGAAGGTGACAAGCATGAAGGTCGGTAAGGAGGAGTTGTTCAAACACCAAGATGAAAAGGTATGTTGGCATGTTAGATCCTTACGTTTTCTCACTAATATGCTTCACAAAGAAGCACAGTTGTTTTAGGGATAAAACCAGTGTTTCCTCCAAAGCAGAGTGCAGGTATAGCAGGGCTGAGGGCTGGGGGGGTCTTACAGCTCTCATGAACATGATCGTGCAGTGAGAAAGCAGAACTGCCACCAGTGGTCTGAGAGTCAACAACTCTGTGATGTTTCCTATGCAAGAGTAATGTCTCCTGCACAAGAAAGGAATAGAAAGGTGAGAGAAGCAACATAGCTCTAACTCATAATAACAACAAAGCAAACTAATGCCTGAGATGCAAATGACGGCCACAGCATGCCTGTGGCTGAGCATCGCAGAAGTCCTGACAGGTAAAGGGAAAGTAATGGAGAGATGATACTTTACTTCCCTGGAAATAGCTGCTGGTGGCAGTGTGTGTCAGCTAAGAAGGCAACATGCCCAGACAGTTGTTAAACCACAGCCTTCAGATGAGGAAGCCAGGTTTGGAATATGCTTTTTGAATCAATAGAAGACACTAGAGTGGAAATAGGAATCAAAATATGGCGTTTGCCCTCGAAATTTGTGGCATTTCCCCAGGAAAATAAAGTAGGCTAGTATCCTTCAACAAGGCCTAACATTGCACAGTAGTGGGTCTTTTAGTATAAACTCCTCTGCATCTTCGGTGTGTGTGGGTGCATGTTCTCTGAATTAGATCTGCCACTGGATAGGGCAGTAGTGCTTGTGGGTAACAACTGGGCCAGAGCCATGAAGACTGGTATTGTCATTTGTGAGGGCTGTCGGGTGATAACACCCCTTTGCAAGCTGTGCTTCCACACAGCTAGTAATCTTGTCCCACTGGGCAAGCACTGCGTCATTCTGTGGTAGACACAGGAGACACTTAGCCCTGCCTTGCAATGGGTGCCTTGCTAGCCTGAGCCTGCGGGATGGCTACAGACTCTTGGCAGAGCCCTCAAGGCCGTCACGGTTGCCCAACAGGCAGCTACAAATGCAGTTTTCATATTTTTATTTCTAAGGCAGCAGGAACTGTGAAAGAAAGTAGAACTGGATGAAAGTAGAAGCCTTCTGAAAGATTCTTGTGAGTTTATATGAAGGGGAAATTTGGAAAAAGCTGACCAGGAGAAAAAGCCCATCCAGCTCTGAAAGCGCTTCTAGTCATGCTGCTCTTTTAACTACATTGAGGAATGCACTGAAGTCCTACCTGTCTTGAAGATGCCATAGACAAGCTAATCAACCTAGCAATGGAAGGGAAAACTGTCTGTCCTACTGTCTGGGAGTGAAGGTAAGATGGTGTGTAGTGTTGCTGAGGAGAACAATTCTGTAACCCTATAGCAGAGTGGGGTCTGGTTATTACTGATATTACAGTTATTGAGAATAAAGTAATACTGAACTGGGCTATTCCCAGTTGGAGATATGAAACACTCCTTTTTTTTTCCCCTACCACACTATGTTATCTCATTATCTTCCATGTGATGACTATGAGAAAAATTGAGTTCATGCTCCAGAAATATCTCTGATGGACAAGCTGAAAAATATTTTGAATTCAGATAAGAACTGAATGTGGCATTAGAACTTAAAAGCACATGCAAGATCACATCAAAAGTCCAGGTAGCACAGCAGCCTGTCTCACTCAGTGGTCAGAAGGATCAGTACGGTCAAAGAGCACAGGGCAGAGAGAAAGGATGCAGCAAGGATACTCGTCCGACATTGTTCCTACTTCTGGCCTTATATAAGTCAAGGACTTTCTGACTAGAAATAGTATTTTCTATTTAATTGTCCAGTATTTGTCCAACCACTGCTTCAATCTATGCAGACTTGGGTCATGCGTCATATGATTTGTGCAATATGATTTGTGCAAAGAGTTTGTAGGTTTCTGAAGAGACTTGCTGACTCTGCACTCCTCCGCTGTGACTAATCAATGAAGTATAGGCAAATTACGAAGGCTTGTAAAAGGTCTTAATTCCTGAAGAAGTAGTCAGTGTGAGATCCTCACAGGATTCACTCAGCCAAGAGCTAGTTTCAAGGTAGGAGCACTGACAGTAACATCATCAACATCATAACAGCTCATTTTTCAAAAGGCCTTTTAGAATACAGTAAACTTTCATTACTCCGCAGTTCTATTCTTGTGGGTTCACTTCTTCACAGGGTTTTTTCTCCACAGAGACATCCCTATGTTTCGCGGTTCATTCGCAGCTGTGCATGCGCCAACTGACAATCACAAATATGCAAATTAGCCCTGCCTATCAAACAGCCGCACGGACACCAACGCACCGCTCTGCCAGCCTGCACCACAGCAGCCCTGCCGCACAGACCACCAGCACACCACTCCACTGACCCGCACCGCGCCAGCCCTGTGGCACAGACCACCAAGCTCAGCTCCCAGCAACGATCTCCCAGGCTGATAACACAGGGCAGAACCTGCTCCCTGTGCCAGAGGCTGGGGGGAGGGTGGCAGGGCTGTGATCAGTGGCTGTATCTGTTCTCTCTCCTGTCCTGCCCTAAGCAGGGGCCCAGGCTTCCCCTGATTCACTGCTGGCAGGTCATCACTGGTGCTGGCAAAGATGTTATTGAAGCTGTTTCTGTTGCTGTTGTTGTTGAAGGTTGTTGGGGCAGTGGAGGAACTGTGCTCTGATAC